>JABFQD010000929.1:0-21254 GCA_022817045.1 Psix sp. ZL-2020 | reverse complement strand
ACAACAGCGTGGAGCTCGCCAGCAGCTTGCGCTTGCTCTGTTTCGGTCCGCCGTTGTTTGGCATGATCCGTGCCAGCACCGTCGTGACCCTAACTGCCTTCTCACTGATGGTCCGAAGATGATCGTCGAATCGAAGACGAGCATCATTACACACACCGAGGTACTTCGTCGAGCATCTTGGTGCTCCATTTACGGCGCTGGACTGGGTCTGTCGCACGTTTCCCAGATCGAGCTATCACAACTAGGATGGATTGGTGATCACTATGGGTGTATATATCACTAACCTCTCAGGTGAGGCCTACACAAACCATGCATTCGCTTGTGAATGTCAGATCGACAATCGAGCTATTGCCACCCCGAGTAAATGTTGGGTTATTCCCAGAATTCGCAAGAACTAGATCTAGTGAGCCAAAGTGTTCCAAGAGAACGTCGCCTCGACGATTTGTTTCTCTGCTATCCCATACCGTGGACCAAGCGTTAAAAGTTCCAGCAGGCATTCGAATTCCTGTATTAGGTCGTTTGAAGAAGCGTATACACTATAAATTAAAACATCATCTATCCTGGCCCAGGTGAAACCAATCCTCAGTGTCCTCGATGTTTCTTCTTTATGGCGCCTATCAGGTGTCCAAATAGCTGCCTTGTTTGACGTATCTTAGATCCAGGTTGAAACGTCGGCGTTCCTAAACTGTTCGCAGAGGATGGCTACGTTGACCTTGAATTCTCTCACTGTTTGTAGCAGCAGGTCTTGCGCTGCCTCACAGTGATTGAGGTTCAATTGAAGTATCCTCATTTCCCCTTCCTCGTACATGCTTGCAGCGCTCTCTGATATACCAGACATCGATTTTTCCCAGACGAATGCCCGGTATTCTCGGTACATAGTACACAGCGTAGCTCTTTCTCGCATATTTTCGCCATATGCCCTTCTTCCCCGCACTTTTGGCAGAGTTTGGAACGGACTGGCCCCTTACAGACACCGGCTCGATAATCAAAGTTTCAGCAACGGAAGCAGCTCAACAGGGTGTTTTTGAGCCGAATGTGACAGACTATCCAGCCAATTCGGATTTTGCTCAATTCCGCTGCTTTACGGGCTAAAAGTGTTGGTAGTTTGACCGTCGCTGTTTGGGTTCCTCTATAACTAGGGCGTATTGAAAGCACTGACGAGCTGTTCAGGTTTTCGGCTCCATTAAGTTGCTCCTTCAGAGCTTCCAGGATCTCCTCCTTCGAAGTCAGTTCATCGAGGTCACGCAGCTCAATGTGCTCACTGTTGCTTCTTCTCCGAGTTTCGCCGAAATAAAGTTTCTGAGCTAGTCAGCTTTGTCGTTGGAGGACCTTTCCAACTTTGTTTTGTATTGTTTTTTTTTCTTTTTTTTTTTTTTGAGATTGTAATTTAATTCTCATTTACGCAATCTCACTAAAATTTATTACAACCCGTGCAAGAGATGTAACTTTCTGTATTACTCTTATATTTATCTTTTGATGATTGCTGTTTCAGACATTCAATTGTATATTTATTGTTTAAGAAACAACGGGTTTTTATACTTATTCCGACATTTCATGGACTTTTCGATTGATGAAAATAAACCAGATATGCACCTGAAAGTTTGTTTTCTCATTTTGGACCTTCCCAAATGAAAGGTAAATACATTCGAGAATAAATTGTTTTCCACCAGATTGTTTAATTTTTCTTCTAGGTCCAAGTGAAAACGATTTCATGGAGTCTTTATAAACACTCATGTTTCAGCTGCTCTCTCAATTTTCTGAACGTTTGTTTTCTCCTTCACGTTCTTCTATTTTTCCTTTAAACCGGCACCAATTTTCGATTTAGTTTCATAATTTTCAAAACGGTCCAAGCACTTAATTATTCACCCAAAAAACCAGCATCACGGTTACGGTTCATTGCTTTTGCCATCAGAATTTTATCAGCTTCGTGTCAGGATTTTATGTCAGTATATTGTAAATATGCGGTATGGTGATCCTTCTATACTATGTGTAGTGTATTTACGGGCTGATCGCCTTATGATAATCGTTTCTGCAGGTTACTTTCAGATCCGCCAAAATTATATCAAGGTAAGTGCGATTCAATAGGCAAATGATAATTGATCCCGCCTAATTAACCTTTAACGCTTTTATATGTTATCATTACAGTGTCATGATCGCTAACAAAATATCCCAATGAAGATCGATTATTTATTGCTTTAAGATGAGTTGGTTTAAATTTAGGAACATCCTGGAAGATAAGGCCAAGGAATTGATTTTGTCAGGAAATCGGCAATTTGGTCAGATGTAGGGATTCAATCAACGACAAGATATCCATCCTGATTTTTCTTACAAACAAAATGATGGCGGACGTGAATATGTTTGGTTTTATTTATTTATTTGTTTATTTTAACGGGTTATAAACCTTCAAACTATGATAAAAAAATACATCTATATCGGTACCCAGCTAATTAATAATATTTAAAACACCATCCAAAGTTGAAGTTATTTATGTTAAATGGTCTAGAATCGCGTAAGTTGAATTGTGGTACGTTGAAACTGATCATATCCAATAACTCGAGCGAATAAATATTTTCACTTAGCAGCCTATGTAGGAAAACAACGTCGTTTTCTCTTCTTCATAGTCAGCATATAAAAGAAACTTGCTTAGCTGTAAGCGAGCAGGCAACTCGTTAATAAAAACTACAAATAAAAAAGGACTACCATATGAGCTCTGCAGAACTCAAGATGGGACATTGAATGATGAAGATAAACAATGTAAAACGTATTACTTGACTTCTACTGAAAAAATAACTTCACAACTATCACAAAAATGAGCCATGAAAACCGTAATATTCAAATGTACTTATAAGTAGTGAATGACTCACTCTGTCAAAAGCCTTAGAGAAATCCGTATAAATTGCATCCTCATGAGAACTAATTTCAATAGAATTTATAATGGATGTTTTAAAAATTTAGAAATTTGTCAGAATAGATCTTGCTCACGAGACTATGTTGAACATCGCATATGATACTGCGCACACAATGTGAAAAGCTTGTTAGTGACAGTTTAGTGAAGTTTTTCAAATGATTTAGGTCTGGCGCTCAACATGGTATCACTCGGTTAAGAGCGGGTATGTGATTCGCAAAGAGTATAACAACAATCAATAAATTAAATAAAATATAAGACTCTAATTGTAGACGACAGTTGACGGCGGCACGCGCGAACAGCTGATTTATTTGCGCAAATTTACGGCACAGGACAGACAAAATATTATAAAAAAATGGCTTACGATTCAGGGACGAATTCTGGCTAACGGTCTAATGCCAAGGGTGGCACCAGGCCACTGCGGAAAGTCAGGAAAGTACCAGGAACAACGGCAGTACAATCACACACCAATATACATGTTTGGCGATGCAATTAATGCTCATAGAAGGGGCAATACTGGGTACCAGGTGAGGAGCTACGTAGGCGGCGAAACGACAGACTAGCGCGGCCAAATTTGTAAGACCATTCAAATTTGACCGTCGCGGCGCTGAATCTTGGCCTGATCATCGTCATTGGCCAGAATCAGCTTCAGCCGCGATTAGCTAATTTTAGCAGTTCCGCGGATCGTGTAACGCCGATTACAATGAATATAGGTCTATAATTTTTTATATCGATTTTATCACCTTTCTCCAAAACAGAACAGATTACATGACTTTTTCAAGTCTTCGGAAATTTACGAAGTGATTGAAATTGGTCGTATAATAAAAATACAGGCAGAGCCAGTGAAAGTTAACTACAAATAACTTGGGTACCGAATCAGCACCGGCACCCTTACAAACATTAAGACGTGAGATCTCAGCCAATATTTTGCACATTGAAGTTAAACACGAGTCAAAACTGACAAAGGTATCTTCTGATGTTGCATCAGACGATATCACATCATTGGTCGGTTGAGAAGTACTATATGTACTTCAATCGCGTTAGGTTATACGTTCATCTAATATAGCAGTTAAAGTCAAATCTACTGTAAATGCAAGACAATAATAGTCAACTAGTAAAACGGCATCGCAGGAGCAAGAAACTATTATGTCACCTCACGACGCAAATATATGGGGAAGCAGCAACGCTTACCCAGGTGAAAAAACTAAATAACCTCACTTGCGAAATATTCGTTCGAATGCTTATCCTTATCCAAAAACGTTTTGATTGATGAAAGAGACCTCTTTATTAACAATATTGTCGGTAGAAAATCAAAACTGTAAAAAATTATTCACGCGAACGACTACTCGATAACTCGGTATTGTTCGGCTTCCATTTCAATCGAAAAGATTAAAATTGCTCTTATCGAAATGTGCCACATCGCCTTGCGGCGGCATGCGCGAAATGAAAAACGTTTCAAAAAAGATGAAACGTTGAACAGTATGTATTCTGATTTCATAAATGAATACTTGGCTATCGGTCATTTTACTGAAATATCCTTGCAAAAGGCTCTTGATCCAAAAAGCATATTTATTTCATATCACCCGGTGTTTGAAATGTTGATGGCGGGTTGTGTTCAAAGCGGTCGCTTGTACAGGCACCGCCGTACCCCTAAATGTAACTTTGTCCGTTAGGTCTAAACTTCAAATATAGGATCAGACAGGGTAAAAATGAACAGAAATTTTAAATTTTAATAATTATACACAATCAAGCAAAGATTAGTAGATAATTTCTGTGCAATGTGATAACAGGCGCTGTCAAGAATTGATTTATATGTACATTTATATGAAAGTAGTTCTTTTAAAGTTTGTATAAGCAATTTTCTGCTGATCATTTTCACCCCATTTTTGGGGTAAAAATGATCAGAAATAAAAAAATCCCAGTTAATGAGTATAAGTATTATTCTAATCAATTCTTTCGAATGTTTTACAATTTTTTATAATTAATGAACATTTAATGTTATATAACATAGATAAATCTTTTCATACACACATTTTTAATACTTTTTTATCACATCATATGCTTTAACAAAAAAAACTCGTATTTTTATTAATTTTACATATAAATCATTAATAACTTCCATAGATCTTTGTTTCTTTTACTCTACTTTTTGGTATTTTTCGTAAATCTTGAATTAGATTGTAATTTTTTTAGTTAATCTTCGACAACTTCATTCCTTCTTCGTTTTGACAGCTTTTTCTTCTTTTCTTCGATAGCCTCTTTCTTTATTTCTTTCGCAATCTTTTTCTCAGCTATATTTTCCACACTCTACAAAAACTCCTTAGTGGTCACAACTTTCGCTGGCATCTCTACTTTTTGGCGTGATTTTTGAATGGCGGGAGTCCTGGTAAACTTTGATAGCAAAAGTGCTTCGAAAGTGTTTTCCTTGTCAACGGCAGCAACATTGTCTCGCTCCTTTAACATTGTACACAGCTTAGAGCGGATCGAAATCTCGTGTGATTCCAAAAGGGAAAAAACAATAATTTATAATAAATAAAAATTAAAATGATCTTAAATTGATCAACAGTTTTTGGAGGCGCGCGCGAACAAGCGAGATTGAGCGCATATTATTGCAGTGAAAATATATAGTTTAAATCAAAGAAGATTATTCGTGCTATTGGCCTGGGTGGCTGAGGTAGCACCAAGTCACTCAGGACGGCCAAGAAACGGAGTCAAACAGCGGCGGTCAGTAGCGCACGGCAACAACAATTGGTGTTACAATCACATACTTTAGTTAACTATTGGCGGTGCAAATACTTACACTCGAGGCACACAACGGGGGCGAAACGTGGAGCAGCAAATCGAGGAGTAGATGTTAAGGTCGTTTAAATTCGATCATTCCTGCGCTGAAATAAATAAAAATTGAAAATCTAATGAAATAAGATAATAAAGATGTAAAAAAATACAATTAAGAATGTATAAAAAAACACGATAGTAAAGAATAATTTTTTTTAAATTCAAACTAAACAAATTAAGTTAAAAAATAATCAAAAATGAAAAATTTAAATTTCGAAATGGATAAAAACAAACAATTATAGAACAAACTTCAAAATACAATTTGTCCAAAATTGTATTCTGTAAACACAATAAATCCATAAATGTATAAATGAAACCAATATGAAAATCTGAAATTTCTAGAATATTCTATGAATTAGTTAGAGTATCAAGTTGCGGGGGTATAAAAAGATGGCCGATTTTAATCAAAAGCAGCATTGTTTTTAAGCTTGCGAAGGCTAAGGTAACGTTTCGTCAAAATCACTGTTACGTTCCAAAAACCTAGAAAAAAACATAATTAAAATCAGAAAAGTAACAAAAAGTAAAAAGAAAACGTTGAAACAATGATGGCATATCTGCCACTGAATAGAACTTTGAAATTAATTAAAATATAAAATAAAACGTATGACGTACGTACATTCTGGCATTTGTTAATGAATGCCAGAATGTGTGTTCAAGTTAGAGGAACATTAAGCCACATATACAACTACCAAATTCAAAAACAAGCTTAAAGCTCTGATAGAAAAGTAGCACTATCTCTTTCTACCTCCAATAACTGTGACAGAAACCCTTTGAAAATAGAATAATTAAAATAATAATAACCTTATTAACTTATAACATTAAACTAAGGTTAGAATAAAAAATGTATAGAATATTATCCTTATAAGCCACATTTAAATTATAAGCCGATTGCGAGATATTATTTTATTAAATAAAAGTAAATAAAGACAATTATAAATTAAACAGAAAATAATTGAAAGTAAATAATCCAGGAAAACAAAGCAGGGGGAAGATCCAGACAATACGCTATCCTTAACTAACTTGAATATTAGTTTCATTAAACACATTCAGATAACTAACGAATATGTGTAAATGTAAAAAGTAAATAAACAATCGCCAAGAGCGCATAATTATTGTTTAAAACGCTGTAAAATAAAACAAACTGGTGGAAACAATTCCTTGGGACACAAAGAAAATATCTATCACAATACATCATTAACTTTGAACACAGGGAAAAAGATATTAGTAACAATAGATTGGTATAAACAATGAATGATAACAATTGATCTAATAACAATTTATCCTCATGTGACATATCATGTTAACGGAGATTTCACGAGAAATCGATTCCGGTCATTTATTTTAATTGAAATACATTATTTAAATAAATGAATTCCGCCCTCCATTTATTGGACGATGAAACTCGGACGGGATAAAATTCTGTAAATTTACGTGGAATTGCTTAAAAGAACGAGCTGGCGGAGCTCGAATACTGTAGTTCCCGAGAGCCCGAACAGATACGGCGGTTGAAAAGTCCCTTATCTACTAGAGCGATAGGACTTGGCGCAAACTAAGTCCCTCGGTGGTACGATTGCAAAGTCCGCCACTAAAAGTGACTACAAAGCGGCTAAAAAGTCTCCTTAAAACGTCGTGAGGTTGTCAGACGGCTGAAAAATCCCCGACACTATTGCTCTAAGAGCTCTTTTGTGGTTACCTTGACGCAGGAGTCCAAGTATCACGGCTCTATATCGCGACTGAAAAGTCCGGTTAGGATTGGGACGAGCAACTGACACCTAGGTAGTTACTAAGTGCCACTTCCCCAGCAAGGATACGCGACGGCTGAAAAGTCACGGTTTCGCTTGCCCGGTAAGTGCTGGCTACTTGGAGGGTTGCTGAGGTGACTCGATGAGCCAAGAAGGCGATTCAAGGAGCGGCTAAAAAATTCGCCAAGAATCCACTTGGAGGCAATCCCGTACACTGAGATGTACAAGAGCACTCCCACACGAGCTCGAGAGAACGAACATCTAAATTTTTTTAAATCTGTTTTCAATGATTAACAAGTGCGAAGCTTATTTTTGTTTGGATTTCGTTACTCCTAAAGTGAGTATTTTTTGTTTTATTTTTTTCTATGTTTTTTATATTTAACTTTGTTCCTCTCATTTAGTTAAGTAATCAAATTCATTTTCTTTTGGTTTCTTCAATTTAAATTGTCTTTTTTTTTTATTAAATTTTGTTAAAATCTTCTATCGTTCATTAGTACCATTTTTTTAGACGCGTCTGCTCCAAAACAACCCAACCACCGCTCTCCCTCACAGGTGGATAAAGCAATGATGATAATGCCAGTTACCGGTAGTCAGTAACGACTGTTTAGGTTTTGGCTAATGTGACGCTTCAAAAACAGCCAACTAAAAATATTTTATTACACATATAAAAAGAGGAAACAGCGAGAGTCTCACTACTTTAACCAATCTTTGAGCCAAGGTGGTACAAAACTCTTAGTGAACAACGGTTCTGAGTGCAACGTCAGTCTGCGAAGGCGACATTGGACCTAGTGACTGAATTTACATAGATGACGGGAGTATTACGAATGTTTTCAAGAGCCAGAACTAAAAAAGTAAACAATCTCTGACTTGCATTAGTTTGAGGAAACGGTGCCGATCATAAGAGGTCTTATGATCTCTTAGTACCGAAAACCGACTTTGAATGTTCTTCTCGAGCTAAGTATCAGATCGGCATAGCGGAAAACTCAAGAACAGAATATACCAATTATACTTCCTATTTTGTTAGTGAATAATGACTATAACAAGAACCAAACGTTTCCTGTTAGTTTTGTTTATTCTTAAATTATAAGGTAAGGTTTATTTATAATTATTTTGCACCTCTTACATAACTGGCTCTTTTAGAAAACCGAGTTTACCTTTTATATTTTTTTCTAATATTGAAATTTTAATAAATATTTGTAGGAATAAAATGAATATCTATGATGTAAGTGTAGGTTTAATGACAATATACATAATTTAAGATCTTATTTGTTTGATTTAAATTAAATGTTTTTTATCATTGCAACAAAAAGGCGAACATCACAATACTTAAATACCTTCATTTTTAACATTTCGAGATAATATAATTCAGATGGTTAAGAAACATTCCTTTATAATCTACGCTTACTTTAATTGTATCATCGTATTTTAAATAGTTTGCTAGAGTTAGCAACAAAGAAGAATCTTCAGAAATTTCAGAATCCCAAAAATGTTTAGGAATTGAGTTTATATTACGGATAGCGTGACTTCGAAGTCGTTCGGCAAAATTTTCGAGAGACTCTTGATTCATTAATATTGTTTTCACATTATCGAAGTCATACTTAACACGTACTATTGAAAAATTTTTTTCAACATCCTTTAATCGTAAATATTTAATTTTTTCGAAATGGCACTGACAGCGATGACTTTCTATTATTTTCATTTACAAAACGCGTTTTTTAAGCTTACCTATTACTTCGATGTAAAATTAATGATGTAAAGAACCACCAGTTACTGGACAGCGAAGTGTAATGTGTTTAACAATTGAGTAAGTGTTGAATGAATCACATTAATTATTAAAAAAAACTTACGGCGTCTGCTATTGTTAATCCTTCGCCCTCAGTAAGTCATAAGACGTTGGCATTCCCTGTAATTTGTAACTACCACAAAAAATAACAATTTTTTACTTTTCATTGTTAATACAAATAATTTTTTCAAAATAATAATAAAATAACTAGATTTGTTTTACGGCCATCATTACAAATGTGTTTGCGACAGCGGAACTAAGTACTCGACTTTTATTTTGTACATTTGCGCTAACATCACATGCTCATCCTGCAATTTCCTATACAGTCTTCCAATCGGGGTTTCCTTATCAACTAGCTGAACAGAAACTATGCTTTTCCCAGAATTTGCATCCTAGAATTTTTTGTTAATAAATTGTTTCTACAGCCATTTGAAAAGTGCAGTGAATCCAATGTCGGTATGAATAGTAAGTATGCGTTTTGTATCGATCGAGAGAAACTTACTAGATGTTTGAAGAATTAAATCTAGATGATTTCGATAGAGTCCAGATAACGCAAGTCCCAAATCTGAGAGGCATAAAGGAGAGTGGGTGATATGACTACATCGAAGAGTTTAATCTTGCCTTTCAGCGAGTCTGCTTTAATGGAATTAATCATCTGCAAGACAGAACCAATTGCCAATCGTGCTTTTCTCACAGCTTCTCCTGCGGCTTTCCCACCCAGTGAGGAACATGAGATAGTAGTGTCCAGGTAATTGTAAGACGAAACTATCTAAAGTTCCTGATTTTATAATGTGCACTTTATTCGTGGTGTGCGTCCATTAGGACTAAAGATAACAATTTTAGTTTTCGCAGTGTTGATAGACAGGTGGTTAAGTGTACAATATTCATCAATCACTTGAATCAATCGGCGCATATCAAAGGGTGTGTTAGCTATTACTACTGCATCATCCGCAAACAACAAAAATAACAGATCGTTGTGGCCACCGATACTGACACCAATTAGTTTTCGGTCGCGCAGACAATTTTCGAAGTTACTAATAAATAACAGGGAGAGGAGAGGACTTAAGGTTTCACCCTGTAGAGGTTACAGAGCTTTTTCAAAAATGTTTGTTATATTTTGTATAGTTAAATGTTGTTGCAGATATAAATAATTTATAATGTCACAAATTTATTGCAAATATAATACAGAAATTGTAAAAACAATGAATTAAAATTTTAAATTTTATATACGTTTCTCATAAATCACTTCTCAATTAGTAATATGTCTTTATTATGAAATAAAGACATATTGAAATCTAATGTTTACATTCGAATACAACAATTGTAGAACTGTGCAAGTATTGCCAACATAAAAATAGTGAAACCTCTACGCAAGTCAATTCAAGATAAAAATTACAAACAGAATAATTTTACACTTGTAGAAAATCATAAAAATAGCTTTATAATTAAAAATAAATTCCTACAGAGCCTAAATTCCTATGAGCCAAAGAAACATTTTATTGAGTTAATCCATTGAAATTAAAATATATATTTGGTAGATTTTTCTGAAACTTACGTCAAAATGTCCTTCATTGAAGCTTTAATGAATAAATTAACATGGCAACAAGTTTTCTGTTGGATAAACTGGAATATAATGTGCTGCTATTTACTTCTGAATAAAAGTTCAAAATGCGACGACTTAAAATCGATAACAGCATATTTCAATAATTTTTGGGAATTAACTTTTCACAATTTTCTTGAGACTTCTGAGTTATTAAAACGAATTGGTTAGCGTGACTGATGTCTTGTTTAAAAATGATATTTTATCGTAATAGTCTCTACATTAATCCTTTATTCTTTCTCTATTTTTAGAAATTTTGCCGACATTCTAATTCGTATTAGCCGCTTAAAAAGAACCTACCTAGTTGAGAAGCGCTCCGCTAGGTGGAGCGTTCAAAACTTCGTCATTCTCGCAACAGATTAAATGCACCATCATTATGTAGACGGGTGCAAGCCCAGCTACATCACGATTTGGTACAGAGACTGTTCCAGTGCACCGGCCTTTCTCCAACAAGAATCGCACCCCTCTTTTAAAAATCCCTACTCTCCTCGGTGATACCCTCGAGTACACCACGAGACACCTCAGTTGCCGCTCGACATCTCCCTGGCCGCTCCAACGCGACCAACAACCGACGTTCCCTGTTCTCCTCGGTGATACCCTCAAGTACACCGTGAGACATCTCAGTCGGCACCCGAGACGAGCGTCGGCTATCACCTTTCAGCGGTTGCTGTACCGCATCCGCCTCGCGTTCAGCCAAAACAGGCCAACGCGACACTCCCCAGGAGTCGGGAAACCCGACATCCTCTCATCTCCAAGGACTGGAGGTAAAAGGACTCAACGAAAAGTTCAGGAGACCTGACTTTCGAGCCCTCTGAGACGAAGGCTAGCGCCTTTCACAAGACTCCAGAGGACCAAAAAAGAGGTCTCGGATACTAATCAAATTTCCAGAAAGCTATGCCCTATGAATTACGTTAACCCTATCAAACAAAACTTAACGTAATCAATAAGAATGATAGGGAGAAAGAAAGATGGATATCATCTCAAGAATTCAAATGGGCCAAGAAACTTTTGAGAGAGGATGTAAAAGACTGGCCTAGAGGAACGGGAAACCTGAACAGGGCCAAAGTCAGAGACAAGATAGGTCGTCTGACGAGACACTACAATTTAAGATGCCATCTTGTTATGATTGGGAGAAACAGAATCTATAATAGTGATTAAAAATATTTTTATGGACAACCTGCTGTGTTTTGGCAAGGCTTTGGGTATCACTGCAACCTTGTAGGAAAATTCGTGTATCAGGGATAAAATGGCTCAAGCTCATTATCCTTCTGCTTAAGCGCCCAAAATGACAGATAAATAATAAATAAACTTTAGAATGAATTAAAAAGTTATGATCACTTTGCCTAAAAAAATAAGTTCCTCAAAGAAAACTAACAAAAATAAACATATAGACTCTTAGTATGGATGAAATCGTTTCATCACAAAAAATAATTGTGAATAAGCTGTATACATCTTAAACGAATATATTTTATACCGTAACCGAGTGTGAAAATTCTTGTAAAAATTTTGACAAACCAATACCGAGTATGGTTTATACTATATGAGCAATAACGAATGCAAAAATAATAGAATCCACGACAGTTGCAAACCTCTTAAAAAAAGCTTAGACAACCCAACCAGTAGCGATGTAGAAGAATTGATACAAGGAGAAGAAGGGCTCACGTTTGCATCTATATATACAAATCTCGAGACCATTTTTATATATGAAAAGAACCTATAGCTTTTTTTCACATATAAATAAAATTAGAGCTGAAATATATTTTAAAAGGTTACATAAATATAAAGAATTACCTCGTTATTAGATCCTAAAACTAGTATTATCGTAGGTTACTACATAAGATACTGGAAACAGACACCATTTTGCAATACTTGTGGATTCCCAAGATAATTTCGAAAAAATTTCGATAACTATGTGAAAGAGTGTGAGCTCACTGAAAGAAAAACTTAAACAGTTGCGAGTGAAATCGTTCAATACATTCAATATAATACAAATAAACTGGTCACGTACATATTAAATATTAGTCAGAAAGATTAGGAACACAAGTATTAGAACTAGTATGTCTTGCCATTGTAAAAAAACTACTAGTTAGTGATAGAGAAAGTATTATGAAAGAATTTCATAATAGCACACATGCAAGTCACAAGAGAGTAATTAAGTCTTACAATAGAATTCTTCAAAGATTATAAAAATTTTGTTGGTCTGTGCTTATTCTGCCAACTAAGAAGCTAGTCAACTGCGAACTACGAACCCAGTGGATATTGCCGATAAACCAGGTACTATCACTAAAATTTCGTTGGACGTTGTTAGACCGATGCCAAAAAAAAGTGTAGAAATGTAATCATCCTTACCGTCTAAGACTTGTTAACTAAAGTCTTCGTTTTATAAATTCATATTGACCAAAATCCATCTACCAGACGGTAAAGCAAGTACTGTGGCACATATATTTATAATACGCTTCATTCGCGTACATATAATGCATGAAAAGCAGTACTAACCGATCAAGGGACAAACTTTTTTAGCACTTTAATGAAATTTATTACAAATATTTTTAAAATTGACCAATTTCGCAGTACAGCCTTCCACCCGCAATATTTCCATCTCCCCTCTAAAAAAGTACTATCATCAAAAGACAAGCTGAACATACAATAAAAATTTAGAGCAATTTATGAAAAGGCTCAGTCTTATTCACGAGATAGCTAAAAGGTATTTGATACAGAAAAATGAAATATCTTTTAAACAACTTACAAAAATGCTCAGTCATATCTGGGAGATAGCTGCAACGAATTCGATACAGAAAAATCGAATATTCTTTACTAAAGAAAAATTAAAACTGCTTCATGATCAGAAATTGAAGGTAACAGATTTTGGAATAGAAGATATTATAATAGTTAAACTTATTATAAAACCTGATAAGCTACATAATTAATCTCCTTATCTTCATGAGGTTCTTATATACCACTTTCTGGTACACTAACGATTACTGATTCCTGTAGATAGAAAATGGCTATCGTAACGTAAGAGTTAGATTTTCCCACACACCATTTTAGGTAAATAAAGTTTAAGTTTTTGAATTGTTTTCTTAGTAATATGAATACTTTTATACTCTTTAGGCTGAATGTAACCTTGGATTTAAGATCTAGTTTTAAGATCAAGTTGGATTCCAGATTTTAATACTCCCCTTAAAATAATCTATGTATTGATACAACTTAAATCAAAAGTAAAAGCCTGAAGTTGAAATCATTTATTCGAGGTCCGGAAAAAGGAAAAAATCTCAAACTTCACAAAACTGAGAATCATAATCAAATTCTTTACTGAGTTTCTTACTCTACAATTTGCAAGGATTCGATTTATGAGAAATACTAATAAATTTCTAGAAATTTTAATTCTATAAACTCTCCTTACATATTACGTAACAATTTTGAACGACTTTTTCCTTGTCGAACCAGGGTTCATGATGTGTACATCTGATTGTCAACTAGTGTAAATTCTATAGTATTTCAAAACTACTTCGAACAACCCTGTACTATTTTAAACACAAGTGATTGGTTTTCTCCGAAACCTCTTCAAAATCAAAAAACTTGTAAATACCCGTTAAATTGTTAAATGGGTCATGAGAGACAATTGCTTCAAACTACAACTAATCGTAATCGTCTCGAATGTTCAAGAAAGCAACCATCACCGAATGGATCTCCATACAAAGCATGGTGACGATGAGCCAACTTCCATCATTTGAACTTCATCACTATAAGGAAAACACAATTAAGCTAAAAATCTCCATTATCAAAACCTATTTTGATGTTGCGGGATTAATATTTTTAAGAACATTTATCTATGTGTTAACAATTTTTTTTCTTTAAACACTATTTTGCGATTGTCAATATTCTATTAGTTATTATGTTAATATTTTGTTTGTTTTGAACAAAATTGAGGAAAGGCAGTTCTATTTCCAATTATGATTTAGAAAATGCAAATATAAAAACATTGATAATAATTTAATTCATAAATAAATTAAGAAAATTTTGATACTTCAAGTTTAAATTATTAATAACCTATTTGGCATTTCACACATCAAAACAGACCTCAAAACATCATTCATATAGCAACTTCTGCAAAACTAATGGGAGCAATCTTATTTATGCTTCACGTGAGTTTGAATCATGTAGAATGAAATATTTTAACTACACGGCGCCAGTGAAATAACACTAGAAAGATTTAACTTATACTAAACATTTGCAAATCGTGTTAATTTAGTTTCTACAAAAATTTGGTATGGTAGTTTATATATGAAAAGTAACATTTATTAATGTTACCTTAAGTAAAAAAATATTCGTTTAATTTTTTTTCTATCAAGTTTACAAATTTTAAAAAATTTAAGTTTTGTTGAATTAAAATCATTAGGGCTTCTATTACTTTTTTAACAGTCCTAAAAAACATTGCATATTTATTAATTTTAAGGGTTTTTAATTTAACATTTTTTTGCAATAGTCAAGTATATTGCATTTGTTCTACTTGACTTAAACTTTTCAGGTTTTTTTACAATTTTTATAGAAAAGTAGAACTGCAGCGGTATCTGCAATTTGCATCAAATCTAGCATTTCACTTATATTTCTTCAAGGAGGTTATAGGAAGGAGACGTTGCTGCATAGGTTAGCCCTGTAGTACACCGTGTCAAACAAGTAGCACTGTAATGAGAGCGCTAGTGGTCTCTTGCTTCATGTATTATAAATGCATGATACATTAATATAAAAATAAACATAGAAATAATAAAAATAGAAATACTAAAACAATTAAATATTTCAAATTTTTCCATATTTTATTGATTTTTTTAACATTGAAAAAGTTTTTGTACTTGGCCAGAGATACCACCGTGTCTCTTGATTTCAAGAAACTAGTAGCTTTCGGAATATTAGCGAGGAAATATTTCCAATTATCGACGTTTTCTCATTGCTCAAAATACTATATTCTTGGCCAAGATGTATATATAATATAAAAAATGATAAAGTAGTATGTAGTATTATTTCTTATATTTAATATTTAGTCAAAAGTCAAACATTATTATTTATTATGTTAAAAATTCGTTCTGTTATATATTATAATTAATAACAGCATATTTTGATATAAATTTATTTTACGGAAAAGAATACGTTCAAAAGCGTATGTATTAATGTGAAAATATGTAAAGAGTTATATTAAAAAAAGTATAAACAAAATTAAAACACCAAACAGATACAGATACTTTCGCATGCTCGTCGGCGACTACTTTCGGTTCACAGTTATTAAACTAATCATATAAAAAACCAGAGTTAACCATGCAAATGAAAAATGAAATTGCAACAACGTAAAATGAATTTGGCAGAAAAACAGTGGCGATCAAATCCGACGATGAGCAAAATACATCCTAAAAGAATTGCAAGACTTTTTTCGATGAGAAGGAAAGAACTAACAATTTACGATTACATACACGCCGCAGTAAAATGAAGTGGCGAAAAATAACATGGTAGGGAAACGGCAACGTTTCTGCAATACACTAGTGAACAAAAGTATAGAAAAAACTCCGGCTAAAATATGTACAAATGAAAAATCAAACCTATTTCACAAATGAAAAGTGAGATTTTAATATAGAAAAGAGATTAGATAGAGTATCATGAAAATGATACAGGATACAAGATTCTGAATCTAACAACGGATAAAGATCTGAGTTAGCAAGTTAGGAAAGATCATCGAGAATTCTATCGAGCAGAAGAAAAATTGCAATGAAAATAAGAAGAACCTAAACCTGCCGGAACAATACATAATATATAAGGTGTCAGAAGATGAGAAACTGGAAGGAGAAACCGAAAACAAGTAAATAGAATAGATACAATAGACTAAGAGTTCCAAACTTCATAGACAGTGCAGAAAAAAACTGTCCATTAACACAAAAAAACCTTACCGTCAACTGATGCAAAACTTTTTAGTTTGCATAAAGACTTAAACTTATGTTGGGAAAGAATCAAGAGATTAAAATTGTATAGATGGCACAAGAGATCAGGATCTGTGGCGATCAGCAACGGAAGCAAAACTGACGTAGCCTTGAAAATGACTCATCTTCTTCGAGACAAAAAAACAGTCTCATACAAATCTTTTTTCAAAGTCAAAAACGATAGCGACTGGAAGATATACATACATAATGCTCATTTGATCGCGACAGGATTTTCTCAATAATATAGCGAAAAATTCGATAAAACTTTTGCTCTGGTGATGAAACACAAAACAATTCTAGTTTTCTTGTCACTGATGGTACAAGAAAAGTTTCATCTTTAACATATACACGTGAAAAGTGTGTATATAATCAAGGAACTGAACAAATATATTTTCGATAACAATTAATACAAGGAAGTGATAAATTCACCCCAATAAATAACCACAGAGTTGATACCGGAAATGGCCCTTACAGTTTGGTTACTATGCTGACGAATGAAGCACCCAGTCTGAGCAGACTGGAACAGAACTAAGAGATCTGATTTGAATCAACCGTTGATTCAAAGTTAAAACTTTCATTTTACAAGGAAGTCAGCGGCAATGTACTCTGTCTTTACTAAAAGAATTTGCAAGAAGAGAACTCTCATGGTTAAGATTTAAGATCTTCAGTGGCATTAATAAAATTAGCAAAAGAATTGATGAAGACTAAGAGTCGCCTTGCGTACAAGCTTGGAAATTTCAAAAGGGTTCCAGCACCACGTCAAGGGCATTTAAACAGGGGTATCAAAGTCTCGGAACATGAGCCGGAGGAGAATGAGCCCACGTCGTCATTAACAGAAGTAAGTATAGGAGGTAGACTTCAGTATTTTATATCTAAATGGAAGTGAATTACAAATGATAAGATAATTTTACAAGCGATTTCGGGGTATAAATTGCCTTTTTTAACTCGCCCAAAAGGTAATAAGACGTATGCAGAACCAAAGTTGTCGAAATCAGAAAAAGACTTCTGTCAATGGGAAGTTGAAGAATTACTGTGTAAGGAAGCAATTGTAAAGGTTGATAGTTGTGAGGATCAATTCTTATCCCCCTTTTTTGTTATAAAAAAACATCCGGGGAAAAAAAATTTATTTTGAATTTAAAGGAATTGAATTCGTTCTTGTGTCCACCATATTTTAAAATGGAGAACTGGAAAACCGTTCTTCATATGGTGCAAAAAAATTGTTTTTTGACAACTCTTGATTTGAAAAACGCATACCTTTTGGTGCCTATACACATCGATTTCAGGAAATATTTGAGGTTTTCTTTTCAAGGCAGTTTATTTGAATTCAGAGTTTTACCATTCGGTTTGTGCACAGCACCTTTTATATTTACAAAGTTATTAAAGCCAGAAAACGCCTTTCTTAGAGCCAAGGTTATCTCATTAGTCAATTATTTGGACGATTTTTTAATTTTGGGTGGTTCTAAACAAGAATGTGCTTCAAGGGCTAGGCAAGCTAGAACGTTGTTGACTTCTCTCGGTTTTATTGTCAATGAGGATAAATCAGGCAGTTCTCCATCGACTTTTTGTAAATTTCTTGGTTTTAATATTGATTCAAGGAAATTTCAGATCATTTTATAAGGGAAAAAAAATGTAAAATTAAAGAGAAGGCTCAAAAATTGAAGAACCTAGATAGATGTATAATCAGGGATTTAGCTGAGTTCATTGGTCTGCTAATTTTAGTTCGCCCAGCAGTTAAATACGCGCCATTACATTCAAATAAGTTGGAAAGGTATAAATATTTGGCAAAAGAAACAAGAAACAAGATAGTTTTGAAGCATTCATGAATTTGAGCAGTGAGTTGAAACGATTTTTTAACGATCTGATTAGGGAACAGAATTATAAAATTACAATATATTCAGATGCCTCCTTAACAGGTTGGGGTGCTTATTGTCAAGGAAAAAAGACACATGGTTGGTGGTTAAAAGAAGAAAAAAAGAGCATATAAACTATCTAGAGCTGAAGGCTGTGTTTTATTCATTGAATTGTTGAGTTGTATTGTCAGAGTTGACAAAACAACGGCTTTAACTTATGTGAATAAGATGGAAGGCGTAAATTGTATTGAATTGTCGGACTTAGCAATGGACATTTGGAGTTAGTGCGAAAGGAGAGACATTTGCCTCATGGATGAGTTATTTGCCTCATACATTCCGTCGATAAGTAATGTAGAAGCAGATAATATTTCAAAATATTTCACATGTAACAGAATGGTCTCTCTCTGATGCAGGTTTTAGAAGAATTGAAGCAACACTAGGGCCTTTCGATATTGACCTGTTTGCAACGAACATCAATTCCAAATGTGAGCATTTCGTTTCGTAGTTCTCGGATCCTGGAGCCCTTGAAGTTGACACGTTTACCATGTCGTGGAAGGGTTTTTATTTTTACACGTTTCCACCGTTTGCACTAATTCTTGGAGTAATCTGGAAGATTATTACGGATAAAGCAGAGGAGGTGCTGATAGTACCATATTGATCATCTCAGTCTTGGTTCCCTTATTTCAAGAAATTACTGATTTCAGAATTAGTCGTTTTAAAACCAAATATTAATTTATTGTCTTCTCGTTTTAGAAGCGAACGCCCGATGTGGAGGTCACTTACCCTGGTGGCAGGGCGCTTGTCAGCAAGATATTTGGATTGATGGAGGCTCCAGATACGGTACTTGACGTGATGATGGCTTCGTTAGCTGATAACACATGAAAGCAGTATGAGAAACTTTTGCGGCTTTGGTGGCATTTTTGTCGAGAAAAGAAGATATCAGCTTTTGCTCCGCCGTTGTCTCTGGTTTTAGAATTTTTAAGCACGCAATTTCACTTCGTGAACGATTTAGGAAAAGACTCAGTTATTAAAAGATTTTGTAAAGATGCTTCAGTTCTAAAACTTATGAAACCCAAGTATGACTTTACTTAGAACCCGACTATTGTGCTCGATTACTTGTCAACGTTATTTCCACACGACTCTTCTTTATCCCTCGAGAACCTATCCATCAAGCTTATTGCGTTTTTGGCCCTGGCTACAGCTCAACGAGTACAAACACTAGCTGCTATTAATTTAGAAGACATAGTTGTTGTGGATGATAAAATATTAATTAAGATTTCAGCTAGGCTGAAAACGTCTGGGTTAAATCGTTCGCAACCTCTGTTAGCGATTCCTTTCTTCAAGGAGCGCTCATCGATTTGTGTTGCCTCGTTAATTCTTTATTATATTGAGAGGACACCAGAGTTGAGAAAAAATCATAATTCTTTACTTCTTTCATTCAAGAAACCGCATCATCCCACCTCTCCGCAAACAATTAGCAGGTGGATAAAATTAGCTCTATCCAGGAGTGGTATAGACATCAAAATTTTTTCAGCGCACAGTACCCGTCATGCTTCGACGTCCTCGGCTAAACAGAAGGGTATAAGTTTAGATCTAATTAGATGAACAGCGAGATGGACTAACTCATCTAATGTGTTCGCAGTTTTTTATAATCGACCGGTTTTAGAGAAAGGAGAATTTGCTAAAGCGATACTAATATAACCAAGGAGATATTTAAATATTGTTAAAATCAGACGTGTAAACACATTGTTGTTTTAGTTTATAAAAGAAAAATAAGATAGATTCGAAAAGACTGAATGTTATCCAAAGAGAAGCGATGCGAGTTGTGTTAATTTTTTCATAAATGTATAATACAATTTAAAAGATAATAATAATAAATGATTTGTTCAACCTTACAAACTTTGCTCATAAAAAAGCCCAAAGCTTTGAACATCTACAATTGATCTTGAGGACGAGACTTCCGAGTATAATTAAACGATAAAACGAACTTACCTTAAGTGATGTTCGATTGTAATTATACGTGAAGTCTTGTCCGAAAAGATCAATTCCCACCCTTATCCCACCTTTTTTTTTGTAGTGTTTCTTTCGGGCAGACAATTTCTGTTTTTACTCGTAAGTAGCTTTAAAATAAATGAAGATTTGCGAGGGAAGCTCTGATTGGGCGCAGTAGAGCGGGAAAAATGGTTTTCTTTTTTAAAAAAATGTTGCGATTGAGACCGGCAGCTGACACTACTACAATTGATCTTTTCGGATGTGACTTCATGTATAATTACTTCATCACTTAAGGTAAGTTCGTTTGATCGTTTAACTATAATGCACATTTGCATACATTTAAACACATACCTTTTGAGTTTACATGAAAACTAGTATTCGTTTTCCAATCTATGATAATCTATGGTAAATTTAACACATTCATTCTTTATACTTTAATATCAACTATTTTCAAATTAAATAATCAAATGAAATATTCAAAGTAAAAGATTTCAATTATATTAGAATTTTCTTTTATCAATTTATTTATTGTATATAGCTTTATTTTTAACATTATTTAAATAATTATTCATGAATTCTTAAAT
>JABFQD010000928.1:0-21261 GCA_022817045.1 Psix sp. ZL-2020 | reverse complement strand
ATAGAGAGATGATGTACGTATATATGTAAGGGATAAAGTATTGAAAAGAAGAATGTGGCAGAGTACTAGATGGGGATGATAAGTTAAGTGTAGAGTGAGGAAAATATGAGAATATGGATTATTGATGAAGTTTATAGTGAGTTGTATGGTGGGACTTGTTAGAGTCATGGGTGTGGCAATGTGATAAATGCGCGAAAATAAGCACTGGAAATAGTATCAAATGAGATGATTGTTATTTATTTTAGAAACCACTTTAGTGCTTGATGCGATAACGAAGGTGAATGAAATGCAGGTATATTTAGACGTTTTGATCGACAGCCCTATTGACAAGCGAGCATGTATGTAACGCAAAAATACACAATGCAGATTTGTTTCATTAATGAGCGAGCATAATATTTATACGTCTTTGATACAATTTTTTGAATTGAATGCGAGTTTGTAAGAAAAAATACGAAAGTAATGACGAAAAAAACAGTAAAATAAAACAAAAAGTGTAACTATTAGTAGTTCTTAAAGAGGCGAATTTTTCTCTTCTTTTGTTTTTTTTCAGCCGTTCAAAAGACAGTGCGATCCTCTACGCTTCTGTATTCAGTTCGCCGACGAAATTCAAAATTTTGTAGATACCGATGTCGATGTAAGCCGACTTACAAACACATTTGTCAATATTTTATTCGAATATATGCGAGTTTTCAACGACTATTTGTTGTACGTTTATACGATTGTTTCTTTTATCGGAATCATATAGTTCCTTGACGATTATATCGATTAAAAATTATCTTATTCTATTAATAAAACGATGTATGATTTAAACCATGTAGTTATGCCTTTGTCAACCCGACGATTCGTTTTCTCCTCTCCTTTACATCCGAAGCGTCTTCAGATTATTTTTCAATCCCATTAATTTATGACGGACTGTTGTATCAGCTATTTAATTAGCCAGATTTTCACGAATATTTCCTAACGTAAACATGCTCCCCACTTTTATTTATTTACCTTCTTTCAAAATACTTGCTTACTATAGTTAGACTTCAAAGTACACCTAACGACTCATTAACGATTCAATGCTAAGTTACGTAATATTATTATTAGTCTGAAAGCAGCGTGTCTTTGAATTCTTCTATTCGAATAAAGCACCGCTTCTCGGTGACCGAACTTGGTTCGTGTGGCGTATAAAAAGTCATACAAATATGCTAGTCTTGCAATAACAAAATCACGGCTGTATTTGCAGATCGGCGATTTTGTCGTTACGTAATATACAGATTGCCGGGATCGTCGGTTGATTTTACCTGTCATCCTTTTTCTTGCTAGCAGCATTGTCTAATCGAAAAACGGGTATAAATAATCCGAATTCCACTTGTTGCAAGAAGGCTCCTTTGATTTACCGACCATTCCGTGGCAACAAAGTATCGGGCAGGATACCTGATCGTCTGCCATTGGAGTGAAGCCACACTTTTGTAGGTCCACGGGATGGCTATAAAGGCTGCCGGGGACGCCGATGATTTGCGTAGCCCGGTCACATGACCGGCTCCGGGTCCGGGCACTGCGCCACCCGACGACCCACAAAGCTCTCCCGGACCGTCTGCGTGCCACACATTCCCTCCGGTTTTATCAAACAGCGAGCTCCTCTCGCTGTATCCGCGTTCTCATGCCACGCCCGATCGTCTTTCGCCACCATAAAATATAACCGCTCGTGCGACTGACAGTCATCGCGACGTCTTACCGGAAGTAATCGTAAATATTCCCGCAATTGTTACGCATACCTTCTTCTTTTATTTTTTTCTTTCCTGTTCTTTCCTTTTTTTGTCCCTTTCATTTACACTTTTTCTTTCCGTCCGACACGTTTTGCGACAGATGTCGCAGCATTTCGACTCACGGTTAACATGTGTACCTCGCCAAGTGAATTAGGACATTTCCTTTCCAGGAACGCTTTTTACCGAGTCCCGTTTTTTGGGCTTTTTCAGCATGTGTTGAATGTCCGAGAACAAAGTTGATACTTTTATTTTTATCATTGTCGTGTCATTTCATTTTGATCTTTCTTTTCTCTGGCTTGTATCCCCTGTCTTGGACGAGGAAAGTGAAAAGTGAAATAGCTCGCAACTCGTGCGAGTTACGAGTAATGATAAGAAGTCTTTCTTGAAATTTTCATTTATCATTTATCGCCGCAGAGCTACGCTGACTTGACTTTTATCCTGCATTATATAATTGATAACGTTCCACGATGCAACGAGGTATTAAACGATGGATTAATCTTGCACAATGTTACTACAGTAGTTGACATTTTACAATGAGTCTTCTTTTTGATGTTGTTGCTTGCGAGCGATTATGTTGTAAACAATTCTGTAAAGTCAATTGGCAAAAATGTCGAGTGATTGATAAAGTGGATATGTTGAAAATGCAATGGTTTCACAAATGATATTAAACAGTTCGTGATTTGTTTATAAAGCGGTTTGTTGTTGAAACATTTTATATCAGTACTTACAAATGTCATTATTAGAGAAAAACCATTTTCATATCTTCCCAAAAGAAACAACACATTTGTATACTATTATATATAAATATAGATACATATGTTATATACATTTACATTAGGCAATACATACATATACACTACATATTATTGTATTTATCATACATGCCATATATGTAATCGTATATAAGTGTGCGTATTGTACAAATTTTGTTTATATTTGTATTGTTAAATTTATCACGCATCAATCAGAAACTTGCTATTTATAGCTCATATATGGAAGTATATATACACACGCTTTCTTGAATGAAAATATAATAGGAAATATCAGTTGAAAAGATTGCAGTGTTTTATGCGATACAATTAGCAGAGATTGGCGTAACTTATTTGAACGTTAAATATTAATTATTCAGTTCTCAATGTATTAGAATGTTTGCGAAGATAAAAAATGACACACAAGCAATCACTTTTCATTCGATGTCACTAAATTATCTACTATCATAAAGTTTAAATTACTGTTCATCGCTATTATCATTTACTCCTAAGTAAAAATAACTTGTTAAAGTAACAATCATTTTCATAGTAATTAAAGTTATGAAATACCAAATTCTTATTTTCTTAGTCATTTGTACATAATTTCCTACACGAGAACAAAAAAGCATATCATGTTTAATGTCAAATTCAACGAGTTTGTCAAAGTTCAGCAACTTGACTTGAGTATTTGATCATTTGTCAAAAAAGTGATATTATAATAATGAGGCGAAGTTTTTCGCTTAAATGGACATTTCTAGTCATACAATTTGCTCGTCATCGTTTTCTCTCCCTAAAGACATTTATTTTTCAACTCAGAACGTGTAAATGTAAAAAGACAAAACTCAAAGAGGATAATGATTTAATAAGAAGCCAAACAAAAGAACGGTATTTGGGATGCTCGTAAAAGGAAAGGACGAAAAAAAGGAAAACGGTGGACGGTGAAACGTATCGATTTTTGAACGAACGATCAAAAGTGATGAGAAGCGGAGATCGCAAAGGTTTTGGAAGCGTGTTTGATCAAAGTCGTTGCCTGGAGTTGCGGTGAAATGGATTAGATAATGTAACGTTGCTCTAATCGTACAAAAATTATATACTTCATCGTCAGCGTCGTCGGGATAAAACGTAGAAAGCGAAATTTGATCGGCGTTAAGAATCGGCTTCATCGGACAGGGATCGAAGGAGCGCGCATAAGCGGTGATTAATTTGGAACGCGGTGCCATTTTTACGTGCGGGGAAACTGTTCGGCGAAATGCGCCGCTGAGCTCGCTCGTCGGGCCCGAGCCATCGGCCTCCTAAATGAGAGAATTATGGAAAACAGCGGCACGGCGCTCGTCCGCGTTTTACCCGATGACGTATTCTATGCCTCCAAGCCTGCCATAAAGATACTCGCCTCTCTCATAATGGTTCGGGCCATCATTTCGCTCTTTATTGATTCCACAGGCTTAATTTCACGCGTTATTCAAATCTTATCGCTACGCTTCTTTTAATGAGATTAGCCAATTGTGCTTTAATTGGATGTTTATTATACTACGATGCCCTCCTGCGTTTGTTATTTCAAGGTGAGAGTGCACAAGGTCGTAGCTTTACAGTTGAATCAACTTATTTTTCTTTCATTCTAAGCATCTAATGAAATAGTAGCTTTTTGCTAACTAATAAAAACCTGAATAATTCAATTTTTGACACTCCCTTCAATAACCATGTTGAATCAGTCGCCGTTTGTTCCCTTCATGATCTGTTTGGACGTTTGCTATGTAATGTAAAATTGTTTGGTAAGGAAGAATTGTTTTTCACATTGGTATATTTTTGATACCAATAAAATCGAAGACTGATTAACTGTCTATTTTATGTTGATTTGAAGCAACATTGACATATATTTTATGGAACACCATGCTCAACAAGGTATTTACTAAGACTTTATTTTAGAGAAGCTCATTAAGTAATAATTAAATAAATAACATATGGTTGTTGTTTAGTTGAGCGAGTAAACTTTGTGAATAACTTATTAGATAAATACACACACATACAGACATGGATTGTATGTTTATATGTATACACATAGTCCACTTAAAAATGTACGTTACTACAAAGAGTTCAATGTTGTTTCAGTTTCTATAAACAAATTTAGTTTTTCACGCTAAATCATTATTGTACTAATTCACTATTGAATAACTTTACTGAACCAGTAATCATTTATGAAAATCAGTTTTAAACTGGTAAAGTTTTGTTTCCTGAATGCTAAGAAAATAAATTTTAAGATATACAACTCAAATAGTACTACTCAAGTCATTATTTGATTGGTATTTAATTTTGAAACTCGAGTAGTAAAACAAAATGTATGTAACGCATCATAAGAATGATATAAAATCAATAAATAATATATAAATAATAAAAATTATTTTTACTAAATTAAATTCAAAAAAATAATATCAAATTCTATTTTTACACTTAAATGATTATAGATTTATATGTGACATTAATTAATCTGGTTCATGAAACATCCACATAGGTTTTCATATCTACGATTGTGATTAATAAGGGCGAAAGTACTCTAAAATTTATTTTTTCATTTCTTTATTAAAACTTCTTTTTCATGGCACATGAATTCATGTAAACAAGAGAAATGTAATAAAAGATCTTTCATTTCAATTCAATACATTTTTAACTGTTCCGATCTCATGTATTTAAATTGGAATAAAAAAATCGTTAACTGAACTCTTTCAATTAAATTTGTAATAATCGCACAAAATTCAATTTTTTTCGTTGAAATATATTACAACGTTTATTCCCGATTGCATATATTAAATAATATCTTCATATTTCTTTTATTATTTTCGTCAAACAATGAAAGAAGTTTGTTTGTATTTCGGAAATTGTTCTATATATTGCTTGAAACTTCTTTATTAAATTGTGCAAATAATAATTAATAAATATTGACTAAACAAATATTTACTAAAGAGTATAATAATGAAATATTCGTTTCTAAACTCTATTCAACAATTTTTTATGTTTTCAAAATTAATTTTATTAAACAAACAAAGATATTAAAAAGCCTTTTCATAATCTTACTTAATCATGCTGTATAATAAATATAATAATTTGAATAATATAAATAAATATAAACAATATAAATCTCAATAAACTAAAAATAATTTAATTTTAGTCTCTCTAGAAAAACTAAAATAAAGATGATATATGCTATGTACGTATGTTTGACGACAATTATTATAACTGGTTGGTTTTAATCGCTCGTTGATAACCAGGGACACCGGTCACTGAAAACTCGAAATTCCCGTATTAGGTTCCATTGTAAGAGAAAATATTCATATAAACATGCGCTGTGTGGACGATAAATACAACGTTCGTTCCATGAGAAACACACGAGTCATATAGTTTTAAAATGCTAAAATATTTTGAGCGGCGCTTAGAGGTCTCGCTAATTTCATGTAGATGGTAGCCGCCTCAAAACTTCCTTTTCTTTCGTTTCAAAAGTCATTTCGTTCAAAATAAATTAATCACCAGAAAAGAAGTATTATTTTTATCAGATATTACTAGTTCAAACACGAGGACCGAGTGTTTTTTACTCGATGATTTGTATGCGTAAGTAAAAGTAAAGCACGGGTAGATCATCTTTCACGCGCAAACGAAGAAATGCGATGAATACGCCGAGTAAAGAATTGTCATTGCTTAAACGGCGGAGTGAGAAAAATGATATATATTAGGACTTGAGAAATATATCAATAGAACAACATGAAAAGCGAAAAAATCATGTGTATTCACATGTACATACACGCGTGTAAGTACTAGCTGGTACACAATAGTTTGGTGCAACAGTATTACATAAATCCATATAATTATATATAATTATGCTTTACAGAGTGCACGTAGACCTATATTACTTTGTTTACTTGAAGACAGCAATTTTATTGCAAGTTGCGCGCGTGTGAGTTGGATTCATGTGCTTATTGGGAAAGTAGACCTGACTATTTGTAAGCTGTAAAAAAAGCGTAAATGTCAAATCCGATTTTCTTCTTGAGCCGAATTGCAATGTTGGTATCACTGTCGGTAATAAAAATCAGTTTACGATTTTTCTATGAGCATTAACGCTTCGCAATTATAGGGCGCCGCTTAATTTGCAATCCATTCAATGGCGCCAGCTAAATAGTTCATATTGTATATATATGTATATATAGCCATATTCTTACATGTTGCCGAACAGGAAGAATTTGAATTAAATTTCGCGTTTAAATCGAGATGTCGCGATTGTCGCTTGTTATAAAAAGAAAGAATTATTAATTATTATTATAGCCAAAATGGATCAAGCGATCGAATCGTAAACACGTGCGATCTAAAATAAATAAGTTACGTTGTTTGTTTTATAATTTATATTTTATGTGTTTATTGAGTGGCACGGTGTGTAACAATATATAAATTCAAATAAAGTCCATATTTTTGGTTGTAATACCTGTCGAGATTAAATAACAAAAGGTCGACTTCTATTCGTTAAAGGGACATGTATATTTACGTTTATCCGGCAGCGTGATCCAACTCTTTCCGGGAAACAAATTGAAATTTTTGCACCTTGTAATGCCACGAGACTCATGTCACAATTTGTTGTTGAATAACTAATTGAGTTACTAATAATATCTCGGATCATACAAATAGTATGTTTAAAAATATACCGACAAAATGAAATTACGCCATTGAAATGGTGGCAACACTGAGACAGTACTTCAAAGCTGGAATTATAATAGGAAAGTATTTTGTTCGATCATTTGAAATTGTAATATGCAAATGCGCATGTGATATGCAAATTTTTGTTTCTATTACTTTCAATAGTAATATTTTACCATTGGCGATGTATCAGTTTTACAGTTATAATTCAGAATGATTTATTAATTTAAGTGTAGTTACGGTTATCATTGACTATTCCACTGCTAATTTTACCGAGCAATTTCTAAATGCTTGAAATCTAAAAATTTATTTTTATTTTAATCACATTTCAAAGAGCTGTGTCGAGATTATGAAAAATATCCATCAAAGTTCACTTCGGACTTGATTCAAATAAATTTCTCGGGTTGATAACAATCACGAATCCAGTCAAAATTATTGTACGATCGTGTTGCTAAATCCGGGTCGCTCAATACCATGTTGCCAACTTTTAATATCAACATATGATATCAAGAAAAAGATGTGCGCTTTATGAGTTTTTGCTTGTGAATTGATGCACATTTACGTGAATTATGTATCATTTAATTTTAGACTTGATCAGAAAAATTTTGTCTCCAGATGGACATTTTCATTATGCACATAATAAAATATGAGATAAATCAATAGTTTGCCTAAAATAGCTGTGAGTAATATAAATTGTGATAAATACCGTGAAATATCCAAACCTCTGACTAGGAAAAATAAATCACAATTTGGATGTCGTTTTAATCTTAATTATTTTTCTGTGCTTAGCTTTGAAAATCATAAAATGTTTTTCTGTTGTGAATAAATTTAACTAAAAAATTCTGATACGATTCAATTGTTTTCCCCATAATAATTTTACACTACATTAAAATAGGAAATTAAACTAATCAAATTGTTTGAAGTCGGCGAACTTTATTTGTTATGAAATAGTTCGATCTCGTAAATCCAGCTACTCTAAGTCCTTAACACAGATTTGATCTGGATTGAAGCTCAATTTTTTTAGCGGGTGTTTGTTTTTTCTATGAATTTACAATTGTAAATTACAACATTTGTTGAAATAAAGAGGAATCGGCTTTCGTTTAAAGCAGAACAATCAATCGGTCACTCGGTTTAACTTAGAATACTACGGGATTAGACTGATATTGCGCAAGATTGTTCTAAATGTTACTATATTTAATAGCTTCTACGATAGATGTAGTATGCGAAATTTGCAAACAATGTTTCAATATATGCAAACTGACTTATAAACAAAGCATAAAGGCCAACGAAATTTATTAAGATATAAAAGGCAATAACAGTTTTAGATTATTCTTTTTTGTGAAATTAGAGACAATTCTTTTTTTTTTCTTTCTTTTTTTATAACTGAACTTAAAAGTTAATGTGCATGAAGAAATATTGTACCCGAGGGACAAATGATTTTTGAAAGTATTATTAATTGATTATAAAGTTCGATGGTTATAGCAGCATTAGAAAAGTTATTGCGTCTTGGGTTGTAATGATGTGAAATGCGAAAAGCGCTATTGCATTAGAATATGCAAAATCGTCGCGCTTTCCTTGCAGTGTTTTTCATTGAATGTCGCAATTTGTCGACACTTTCTTTTTGACGCAATTATTAGAAATTTGGCAAATGGGATGAATATTAAAGTTATGTAAATGTAATATTTCTTTGTTTTATAGAGAAATATATGTGTTTATAAAACATTTATATCTTTTCGTATTTTATTTGTTTATACGGCAAGTTAAACTGTTATAATAGAAAAATATATATTATTTCGAACATAAGTTGTATAATTATTGTAATAGGTACTGTAGATAAGTGTGTGTTAAATATTAACAACATGAAAACAAAAATTTGTCGCTACTATATAATTATTTATTTTGTTTGTTTTGCAGTTTTCATCATACTGTATGCTATTTGATATTTCATCCTTTAAATTATAATTCTGGATATATTTTATTCTAGTTCAAGAATTCATGTTATATTTTTCTCGTTTTTTAATCTAATATATAACTTTTATTGGAATTTAAATGTATCTTTAATATCGTAATATTGATTAATTTTACACATAAAATAAACAATTTTTATTATGCTCTTCTGTTCTTTTGAATACACTTCTTTATTCTGTTTTTTTATAACAAAGAACAGAGTAAGGCTTTGACCAAGATATATTAAAAGTTTGACAAACAACTCAAGAATTGTATAAGACATATTTCTAATTTGATGGGCAAAATTTCAATTTGAAAAGGATCCGGCAAGGCCAAATTTCAATATCATGCAAAGATACAAACTTCTTGTGTAACATTTGAGAGAATATTATTACAAATAAAAATTTCAACATGGCCATTGGAGGGTTCCTCAAGATCAAAAATATGATTGGTTTTCGCATAAGAAATCCGACTACATCCAAGAAAGTGTTAATTTTTCTTTTGATAAGGCCAAATAAGTAGTTATTGCGAAACTGTTGCAAATTTAAAAGAAGCGTCAGAAAACGTCTGAAGGCGTGTTTTGAAAGCATTTATGAGAAATTTCGTAAATTCACTTTTATCATTTATCTAGGCCAATTCAACGAATTCAAATTATTACATATTCAGCGCCGGAAATTGTCTATAATGATCTTTAAAAAACGCTACAAGCTGAGCCAATAATCTTCGGCGAATTATCGGCGAAGATTATGGTGAGGGCTATAATTATTGTGTTCGCAAAATGTAATGCTAACTGTTGAAAGTGCATATCAAATACGGTCGGCTCTCAAACTCCTGACTTTTCACGCGAGCTCTAAATGGAACCAGCGGAATGCGGCGAACTCCGTTGCGCGAACACTCGAGCACTGGGCGCATGCGCGTCAGTTGAGTGCAGTAATGGTGGAGAGCCAAAAAGCAAGGATGACGCGGGTACCGATTCTCGTGATCCTCGGTGCCACAGGCTCGGGAAAATCGCGCCTCGGCATCGAACTCGCCCTTAAATTTTGCGGGGAAATTATCTCCGCCGACAGCATGCAGGCAAGTCAAAATTACTCTTCGTTGACAAGCTTTGCTTAAACCTTCTCTTTGATTTGAGGTTATCTCTCCACCACGAGGTGCGCGTTTTGTTTACTTGTGCTCCAACCTCTCAAAATTTAGACCCCAATTGCGACTCTATGCAAACAATGTAATCATTTTTCACAAATCATTCTTTTATTTGCGCCATTTGCTATTTTTTGTTATTCCCTCATTTTGGAACTTATTTCATCTTGAATAGACTGAAACAATGCGACTTTGTGCAAAATGTGACAAAAATTGTTTTTTTCTTTTATTTTTAGTATCTTTAAAGTAATAAATTATTATATTACTTGAAATTTTAAAATATTTATTTTACGCTCCATTTATTTGTACAATTTGTTTAAACGTAAATACATTGTTTGTTAAAACTAAAATTATTTCACAACACAATTTTTTCTCTGTATTAAAATTGATTTAAGTGAACAACTTTTTTAATATAACTAAAACGACTCATTTTCTTTTGCAATTTCTTATTGCTGCACTTGTCATTGAAGTGATTAGAAAACTTTGATTGACAACTGATAAAAAGAAAGCTATAAAATTGATCCTTTCTTCTTCATTTATGCACGACTTTAAAAACTTGACATTTGTAAATAAAAGTGCGTCTATGATATGAAATTATTTATTAATGTTCCAAGTTTTATCTCTAAGTTAAGTTATTGAATAAATATGACGATTAAATGTATGGTTTGCTGATTAAAGATTAATAAGCTTCATAAAAATACTCTGACATCTACAATGTGTTCTCTGTCAAGCGTTAATATCCTAATCTACTAAAGGCGGATTAGAATCCGCCCAGGCCTCTATTCCCGGTCGCACGGGACTTGAGGTCACGTGGTTCAACATTTGACTACACCTTCCCATTGGCATCTTCTGTTCCAAAATTGTTTATAATTATTCAATAATATAATTTCGGTTTAACTAATAAAGTCTATGATAAAGGAATTGATCAAAGTTGTTATTAAAACAAGTTGTTATTTGTAAAACGTCCGCATTTCTGAAATCAGCATTTCGAATTCAGCTCGAAGGTCTATTTCCATACAACGAGATGCACTTAAAACCAAAAAGGAAACCGCAATACTTCTTGATAATTCATAACTCGGCTGCAAGTCTGCCAAAACGATGCAAATAAGTTTTTTTAAAATGAAGTCATAATCAAAAGAAGTCGCTACTCTTAATTTGAAGAAAGACAAGAAACTGTAGGACAAAAAATTAATAATTCAAAGTTTACTTATCTTTTTGGATGTACAATAAACAGACGCAATATTTCCATAAAATACCAAGGTTCCTCTTCCTGTCACTTGATTAACTCTCAGTGTACATCAAACATAACTTACTAAATGTTTCTTAAGTAAATAACGCAAAAAACCATATATCTCTGGATAAAACGCTTCTCAAAACATCCGCCTTTCGAGCGTCATATGTTTCAGCGACTCTTTCTTTTTGTAAAAACTCTCGTCATTCAACGAAGCATTTATAATTAGCTAACGAGGTGTAACTTGTATTATTTCTTCATTGGCTTCTGAATGTAATATGCACGGCGCGAGCCAGGCAACAAAATGATTCAATTTTCAGGTTTAAGCACTTGTAAAACTATATTCATGATCTGTAAAAACGAAATTTTATAGCGCAAGTTCTGAGCGACTTAACATTAACTTGATGAGATCTGCACAGTACGACCAAGTTAGCCGCTATCATTAAAATATCTAGTTTCTTAATTTAGATGACACACTAACCTTAATATCATAAGACTATTCGGGGTAACTGGACTGCTCCTTCGAGAAGTATCGTCTTCGCTACTGACCACTATAATATTACAATGGCATCCATTTCCAAATTTAAATCTAAAAGCCGAATAGTTTCATTTTCTCAGCTTGTGCCTCAGTTTCATCTATCCAACTTAACTACTGGTTTTGTTAGTAATACGAAAACGATATGTGATCTTTTGTCCAAATTTGTACACAGCTGTTATTCGTTTTATTTTGCTGCAGTAACTTTATTGGTTATGAATGCAATTTTATTTAAGTTTGAAATTAATGATTAATTAATTTAAATATTATTTTTCATTTATATTAAAATGGTTAAATTTTTTTATTTGTAAATCGAAATTTTCTATTTTTTAAACAAGATTTCAATGGTACTGTTTTGTCTTATTTCGCAAAACACGGATTTCTAAAGAGACTTTTTGAACGTTTGTGATTTTTTAGTCATAATCATCTCTTGAAAACGTTCATTACATTGATTTCGAAATAATAATTTTCTGTGTACACTCGGGGTGATATGTTGCGTTCTTAAGTCGCAACGAGGTCAAGAAAAATTGTGTACAAATGGTACTCAGGTTAAGACTGTCAATGCATTCATTGTAAAAAAATGATTTGTGGTGTATCAGATCCGGTAGATTCAAGTGAAAACTCCATTCACCGTTTCGACAAGAGGATGTCCGGTCATGCAAACCATAATATAAGATATTCTATATTTATTCCAGTCGAGGATTTTTATTCAACCGCGATATTGCACTTCATTTTACAAAGGCATAAAAATGACTTTTTTTGACTCTTTGGAATGTTAAAATCAAAAGAGAGGAATTTACGCGGAGCAATTTGTGCGTAGCAACGAAACTGCGTTAGACAGTTGAGACGATCTTCTCGAAAGAGAAATATATACAATAACTGATCATTTCCCTGAATAGATTTGAATATTCATTTGCTTGGAAAAAAGAAAAATAACTCAGCGATGTAAATGACGAACCGAGAATCGGCGAAGTGTCAGGATTTCCCAAACACGGAAAATCGAACAATTCCGCATAAATATTGGCCGAGTAAGCAAACAAAGTGTTCATATATCTCGGCGAGATAGATCTCGCTTTTTTACCTTCGGAGTCATAAAGCCGCGCGTGTAGCCGGTCTTTTGAAAAATCGCTTATGGTCGGTTGAAAGGGACTGAAAATAAAGGCCAAATGTAAGATCGTTTATTGGAGTATTACTTCCGTCCAGGGTACTTAGCGGGAACAAGGTTTTACTGTAAACGAACAACACAATACTCTAATACATCAGCGCTTGTAAATGGACATTTAACAGTTGATACGTCGCGAGATAAGTTATCATGTACAATATGATTATTACCAAACATTATTGGCAGTAGATAAAGCACGTGAAATAGCGAATAGAGAAGTTAATAAATGTTTTCCTTCTTTTCGTGGCGTATCACATGAGAGATAATCAATCATTGTTTCCATAAATGATGATTCATTATTTCAATAAAAATCCATTCGATAATGAATCGCGAAATCCGTTGAGTCGAATAAAATAAAGTTTAGATTAAAAAGCATTTGGTCGCCAGTGTGCAAACAAACGGAACTTTGGAAACGGGCACGGACGTTATCAGGGCTTTATCGTGGACAGGACATTTAACCCCTAAGCGTGTTATTATCAACTGTTATGTCTCTTAATGAGTTTATTAGAATATCAAGCCGATTGTGGGATGAGTGTAAATACACGTCACGTCACTTGTTACGTTCGTGCAATTTCACGATATAAGTCATTATAAATAAACCCTGAGACTAACAAAATTATCTGCTCCTCGGAATCGCGCGCAAGCGCACTTTTTCTGCCGCCTGCCGTCCATTCATTTATCGTATCAAAAATGTCTTATGTAACTTGACACTGATTCGACATCTTTGTAGTATTGAAACTGCTGAGAAGATAACTGTTACGAAGCTTATGTCAAAATCTTGACCGACTACTTCTGTTTTTCCTGGAAGCCTTGGTCTTGCTGAATATTGTTCAGTTTCATTCATCCGGACATCTATGAGTTTATAACCTTATTAACGAATCGTAAATAGACGATGTGCCTTATGCTTTTCCCAAACGGACAAAGCTCTTTCACATTCCTGCGAGTACTATTTTAACAGTCAATGAAGCAAGCAGAATCGTTTGTGTCAGTTCCAGGAAAAACGATTCATTTAGAACTATTTAGCAGCCTCTCGTCTGTTTTTTAATCTTCACGTTATTAGACTAGCAAGATTTTTCCTTCGAAAAATCTTGTACTATGTACTCATGACATTTGCTGGCATTGGGCAACACATTTTATAAATATATCAAATTAAATAACAGTTTCGGTCGAAATTTTATTTGTAGCCGATCACGATAATATCAAATTAATTGGGCTTCATTTTCTCGGATAAATGAGTATCCTTCGATTTCGGTAACAACGTTTTTAGGCGCATTTGAACCGAAAAATAGTTTTTCAATGGTTTCTTTGAATTTCGATAGCAAGATAAGGAGATTGATTTAAATGTTCGCTTAACTTCACCAGATGCCTTTGATAAAGAGCCCTCTCTAAAAAGTTGGGGAAACTTCCCTTCATCAACGATCGTCACGAGGCTCTCATCGTTGATTATTTTTTCGACTTCCTGAACCCAGCGAATCGTTTTTATCGTAAAGCAGAAGATTCAAGGCTTCATCAAGGCCACCAGACAGTCCAAACAAAATTTATACGCTTTCCTTTAAAATTACATTCGCCAAAAATATAATTTCATGTAATTCATTCACAGAAATCAAATTAAAAGTATGTCATATCCTGATGTTTTGGTCAACTGTTTTACCAAATAATGTAATTTATAGAGCGATTTATACATTTGAAACTGAAATATCTCGGGATGTTATTTTATTTCTTAATGCTCAAAATTTGAAATTCTCTACAGGTTTTATTTATTCAACATTTATTACCAATTCAAAGATTTGTAAATGTAATTTTGTAGATTTTTTTTGAAAAACTTAAAATTCTACAAAACGAAAGAAAATTGTTTAATACATTTAGGATTTACTTAAAGCTTCATTTGTTTAACTTTTGTAAAACTGGAAAGTCAATAATCGAACATTGTCGACAATATAATCAAATAACAATATATAAATATTTGTTGTCTGATAGCTCCATATTTAATATCGCGTTATTTTATTTATGAAATAGATCTTGGAAATTGTGTTCAATAAATATCAATTGTTTTAATTTATCAATTATTCTCTTTATTTCTTTTTCGGTTTCGATAATAAATAATTATTCAAATTTTGAAATCTTACATTACCACTAAAATTAATATTATTTGTAATATTATTTGTAACGCAATAATACAACAAAATGAATAATAATAACTACAATAACAAAAGTTTTAAATTGAAATAAAAATTATTGGGCCGTGAATTTTCGAAAGAAAGATCCTTTAATGTTTGAAGAATTTCTCAACCACTTATCGACAGAGTTTACGTATTACCGATCAAGGTCTGGATACACGCGCATCCATACTTATTTGTCTCAGCGATTATCTATGTTCGCGATGAATCTATATGAATAATCGCATGTTTTATTCAACGGCGAAGCACGGCTTCCGTTTCCATTAATCCACGTTTCCTGTGACCTATTGGATTGAACGTTGCCACGCGAGACTTACTTTTTGAATGTCGGTGTCTCCTTAAAATGGGCCTCTTATCCAATCAGCCATAATTTCTCTTTTTATAAAGCAGCTCGGCTCTAAATCATTGCGCCTAAAAAGAGCTGACGGTGGCTCATGGAAGCTCTCGGAAGTGTCGTAATCGTGCCATAATGTGTTCGTTGTCATCGGCACTTTGAAGGTCAAAAGCCGGAGCGCTTTAATTATAGTGTACAGGCGCCGGCATTTCTGTACTATCGCGTGCCTCCCATGTGTGCTCGGAAAAAGAACTCAAGTACTTTGTCAAGCGTAGCCATTACCACCATTTTGCTCGAATGTTTTCGCTCCTTTTTTCGTTTAAGTTAAATCAGTTAAACCAGGGGATTCGTCCAGCTGAACACATTCCTGATGGATTGCCGGCTAGTTCGGTACAATTGTGAACCAATGAACGAATCCATTAATTGTTCAGGATGCGGTAGACGAAAAAACTTATTCGTATATAGTTCCGATCTGAGATGACACTTTGAGTTAGATTAGTTTGTAATTAGGCTGATTTGACTAAAATTTTAATCTGTACTATTGAAAGTATATGCGACTATTTTTCTTGTAATCCTCATATTTTTGTTGGGAGATTTGAGGGACAGTATATGAGTCGAGAAGTTAGAATTGTTTTGTGACGCTACAAAGTCGAATTTAAATTCGGACGCGCTTTGAGATTCTTTGACGATTGATCGAGAAAAGGTATTGAATAAAATTAGGATATTTTACTGTTTGATTATCTTGATCATTTCTTGTCAATTGATCTCAGGTTGGTTTGACATATTCGGTAGATCTACCAAAAGTTAAGTCTATAGTCGTAGATTGAATTTTAATCAATTGTAGCGGTATTTGAGCAGGTTCTTTGATATCGCGTTAGTTGAAATTACACTGGGAATAATTATTTTCATTCATCACCATAGAATACAATTTTTGTTAAAATAGACTCAACAAGTATTTTAGAGGTGAACATTTTTGTTGATTATTATTGTTCTATTATTTATCATTTTAAGTATTGGAAAGTATCTTAGAAAAAATATTACTTTGCAACGAAAAAAAAATGTTAAGATCGTTCTTATATCTGGATAGATAAATGTACTTTTAGTAACAAATAAATATTTGTTTATTTACCTAGTTTAGTATAGTTTATTCTATATTTCAATAGGAAATTTACAGATCGCTAAGCAGCGACTGATTGAAATTCCTCAATGGAATCGAGTTAACATGCTTTCAGTTGTCAAATTGCCGGTTTACTTGGAAGAAGGAAGGAGGACGAGGCGAGGAAAAGCACGTGCTTAGAGATGCACGGTACTTCCGGTAGGGTGTTTCCTGTTTCATGATACGCGCGTAGAGTGTTGAATGAACGAGACCGTGACAGCATAGTTATTTTGCGAGCTACCGGATAAGAGTCGCTTTTATTATTTCACTACAACGTTCCCGAGCTAAAAATACCCGCAGCAAAATAGCCTTTAAAAAGTTTATCGCACATTTCATTTGTCTTTTTTTGACAACACACTAAAATTGAATCAACTTTCGTCTCAGTACAAGAGCATAGGTCCACGGATTTTTTAATGTAACAGTAATAAATGCAAAAATATAATCCCTTAGATATTTAGTTCTGAAATGTATAGATCGATTTATATATTGGGAGGGCGAGGTGGATGGCTTATTTTATTCATGATTGAAATTTCACACCGGAAATGTGAATATTTTGATAATTCGTTTGACTGAAATTTTGAAATCGGTTTGTCTAATCAGTATCTTTTTTTCAAACCTCGGATAACCCATTGATAACCTTTCGAAAGTAAACTCGTGGCCCAATTATACAATTTTAATGAATATGGAAGAAATTATCGAAATGTGATAGCTAAAAAAAGCTATTTAGAAACCACAGTCTTGTGAATTTATTGTAAAGATTATTTTTTAAATGTTGATATTCGAAATATTGACGAAATAACCGTTTCAAAACTGTTGAATGAATTTTTCATTTTTTATTTGTTGAGATTAATTTCGTCTAAGTACAATTAACGGTGTAAGCGGTGAAGTATAAATAAGATTAATCTTTCTATGATACAATAATGTTAATTCTGGTATAGGGTCATATTATTACAAAAATTCATTGTTAATGATTCCTTTCTGAAATCATAAAATTTAATAAATATTATTTAATTTACATGCTAAATATTTTAGGATTAATTCAGGAGGAAATCATTTTTTATTTCTTTATTTTAGTGTTTCAGATAACAGTGCTTAAATGTTTCTAAGATATCGTGCGAAATGACGAACAATTAATTCTACTAATATTATAAAATGATTTAAGTCAGTCAGAGCTTCTAAGTAAAGTAAAATTAGAAAAATAGATAGTTTATTTAATTTAGATTGTGTATTTTTATCTAATATTAGGATTATATATATTTTTAACAATTATATTATTTATTTTAATATAATTGATAACTTATTAAACAAAGGTTGTTAGAAATTAAGTTGAAATAAATGTTTTATCTTAACATTCAAATAAACATTCAATATTAATTGTTACTTGACTTTTTAAATTATTTCTGGCAAATAAATTAATTGATTCGGTCGTTAAATATTTTATATCCATATTCACTTCACATTAATACACATTTCAAAATTTATTTACAGTAATAATGAATATTTATAACTATTTTTTAAAGAATTTATAAATGTTCTACGTTTTACACATTTTTTCATTAGGGTTACTAAAATATGATGTATTTATGTGATAAAATTGTAAGGAAACAATTAATTCTTAACAAATGCTACCTTTCTATATTATTTTTAACCTTGAAGAATGCTAATGTAAAATATTGAATTCAAATTTTTCTCTTTGAAATTTATAAAACATAAAATATTAATAAAAGAAGACTATAAACGATAGTAATCTGAAGTTACTATTATGAAGAGAAACTTTTTTCGTAGTTTTTCTGTAACTTTTATTTTTTTTAATTTGAGGGTGAGCATTTTTGTCGAACATAAATAAAATTATTGTAATTTTCATGAATTAATTATGTATTATTAAACTTCATCATAGAATGATTTTACGAATGAAGTTTACTAATGAAATTTCAAATATAAATAGATATTAATTCTATGTATTTAGCTATGTCAGTTGTCTCATATATATTATACTTTTCACGCTTATTGTTTCACCTGAATAATACAATGAGATAAATGTACGTGATAAAAGTTACTATACGTATTAGCATAGTGATCTCAAGTAATTTTTATTACATTATACAATGAAGTGTAAATGCTCTTACTATATTAGTATATTATAATTTTTGTTTTACAATTTTTTTAGATTAATTAAAAACAAACGATTGTTTAACATTAAAGAATAAGAAAATACGTTATAATTTATGGCATAAAGACTTCGGATATAATTAATTGTTTATTACTTATTTCGCATTCCTTTAAGAATTACTCTTAGTAGCATTTAATGTAGACTAAAACTCGGTTTATTAAAACGAATTAAGATTCTTCAGATAATATAAAAACATTACCCGCATCGAGAATTGAACCCTTGCAATTTTTGACAAAAGTATTATTACCATTTAACTAACTAAACATATTATTTGTTGGAAAAGAAAAGACGAAAGGGAAACTTATTAAATTTTGCGTATCTAATGACAATGAGCATTCTTCATAAAATTAAATATAAATTTTGAGTAATATTAGTGAAAAATAAAAAAAATTAATTATTTTTAAAGGTTGATGTTACTATAGAAATATTGGGAAGTAACTAATTCTTATTGAAACAAAAAAGTTTCACTTCAATAAAAGTAATTTTGATGATTTTATTATGTAATATATAAAATTAACAAAATGATGTTACTAAATCGGATATATCATAGAAAAAAGGTTGTTGGAACAGTATCGAAGTCTTTATATGTTAACAACTGTAAATGATGTGTAAGCTAGAATGTCTATCTTTTATTAATCACATTCCACATAATTCATTAATGTATGTATTTTACATAAAAACTATTTGTCGGTAAGACTTATTGAATAAAAGAATAAAAGTATTATTTTAAAAAGTATCATAAATTATTCGAGGCATTTTAAAAATATTTATTTTTTTATATTTTTCAAAATAACAACATAAAAAGGAATAGTTTTAAATAAAGTGAACTCAAAGTTTGCTTCTAAATATGAACAATATATGAAAAGCAATTTGATATTCGTCGAGTATTATAATGTTAAAAAATTCACAGTTGTAAATATTAGAACATTCTCATAATTTGAACTTAAACTTATAAAAATGATATGATTGAAAATGTAGTGATTAATAAAGTTCATGACCGCTAATATTAATCGTAAAAGTATGAGTTACGTAATGTTTATATTTGTTTTTCTATATATGTAATGTAAAGGATATTTTTACTCGATGAACTTTATTTCACATATACATCGTAATTAGCTTTTTTTGCGTTTATGATAAAATACAACTATAGGATTTTCTTGTGCAGTAATATGAATATTATATAAAAAAGTGCTCATACTTAATTTGCAGAGTATTATAATGCTTAGTAAAGGAGTATGAAAAAACACGTGTATGCTAACAGAAGACACGTTTTTTCAGAAAAAAAGATACATGTTTTTGAGGGACGCAATTATATGTCTCAAAGTGTAACCGAGAACTATGACGTTAATTTTTTTATAAACATGCTTTTGGTACAAATAACCGATGAAAATGATGTATTATCATTTTCAAAATATTAAGAATAATAATTTAAGATATTTTCTTATATACTTTTGTTATTAATAATGAATATATACAAATATTTTAGGTAACTAATTGTAAGAATTTACTAGGTATGAAATTGTGTAATAAGATCAATTGTATATTATTCGATTTTTTTCAGTCAAAAGTGAAGAAAAACTCCAATTAGTATCAATATCAAAGATATAAAATAGTACATTACACAACAAGCGCGGAAGATTGCCATTTGTAAAACAGTTGAAGCTTGCCACACTCGCTTCGCTAGTGCAACTATCAAACATAGTAGAGTAATTAAATCATGGGAGAGAGAATATGAACTACATTATGCATCTATATCTTTTATATTTTATCAATAATTTATTCACGTGTAGTTTGAAAGTCAAAATAATACATTTTTTTATGTATCATTTAGAATATCTTGTATATAAATTTTTTTATGTTGATATAATCATTTTTAATTTCGTCTAATCAAATTGGAAAAATGTAGGATTATTTTAGTAATGATAATCCATTCTTAAAAAGTAAAGCTCACTCTGAAGTTGGCTACATCATCAGAAATAATGCAATTGTATTGGCTAGTTTGATTCGATTGATCGATTTGATTTTAAAGTCAAACTTTTCTGAAGTTGGTTCATCATCATTATTAATTCGTCATATATTATAATTAAATTTGCGTGCGAATATTCAATTACTACCATTCTTCAAAATGTTTTTTTTTATTAATTTTCATTATTAATATCTTAATATACTATTATATTAAAATTATATTTATTCTTTTTAAGTAAATAATATTATTTGTTTATTATCATTTTAAAAAATTCT
>JABFQD010000927.1:0-21264 GCA_022817045.1 Psix sp. ZL-2020 | reverse complement strand
AAGATAACTTAATTCTTTACCTTAAACATTAATCATTCATATATGATTCAGCGTGTTCTATAGTCCGTGATAAAAATTGGCAATACCTGTTATGGAAGTGAAAATACAATTTACAGTTTGAAATAAACATTTTACACCAATTAAATGATTTTTCTACTAAATTTATTATATAGTTTCCAAGAATCCTAATTATGACTTTATTCACGTTCTACAATCACATTGAACAACTCGACGTCTTCAAATTTCGATTATACGACGAAGCCGATGATATCTTGACAAATAGCGAAAAGTCGCGAGCAAAAATAATTGACGATAATTGAAATGGCAACAAAAAGTTGATACGAGTATTCACTTTTTTCTAGAGTTTTCGTAATCGTTATTAATATCCCGAGTCTGACGGTTATTCGGTATCAATTTCGTTTCTTGACTAGCGTTTCAAAATCGCATCCGTCGAATGTTATTGCATCGGCGTTGTAGACTTAGATCGAAAGCAACCTCTCCACTCGAGAGAGGAGAAATTCGACAAGCGTACGAGCACATGCATACACACGCCCAGCCAATCGACTCCAATTATTACTAAAACATCTCCTTACATCACGTCGCGCCACGTTGCCAACTCAATTATACGCTTTGCGTGCGTTTTTTCGTCGTTTCACAATTTTTCCTCGGCATTATCTCGTTTCGCCTTGTTAACATGTACAAACAAACGCACACTTTTTGGTTCGAAATGATACCGTATCGTGGCACCAATTCGACGCTATTCGTCCAATGCTTCGTCGGTGCAAGTATGTTCACTCGATCGATCAGCGAATCTGGGAAGCAAAATTATTCCGCATTTTTTAGTGCAATCACAATTTAGGATTCATCAAAATCGATCACTATCAACCCTAATACTTACGGATTATGTAAATGATAAAATTAATAATAATCAAATTTGCATTAATACGCTTCCTCATCATGCGGCAAAATTAGCATAAACAGTAAACATCAAAATTAATTGATATTATTTAACGGTCTAAAATGGCCGAAAATAATTTATTGGCACTTCTGCAATCGATTCATTTCATAAATATATTTTGTTGCATATTACACAAATACATCCAAATTATTTCTACACATATTTACATATACAAATTGATTATATATTACTTACAAAAGAACTGCGCCTCAAAGTTATAAGAAGACGAAAAAGGAAATTGCGAAAGGTTGGTAAAAAAGATAAAGCTGAAATGTTGAGCGTTATCAGTGATGATTTCACAATGTTCGTGCAATTATTGGTCGATCGACAATAACAAACATTTGCATATATACTTTATACCGCTCAACTGTTTTGGAGACACTCTTATAATCTAATCGCAAACCATGGTAAATATTTATTACGCGCGAATGTCTCTCACGTTGCAGTGTACTTTGTTTCTGAATCAAGATATACGCTTGAATAACGTATTCCGAGTCAATTAACACGTTAATCAGTTGCACGCAAAAAATCGCTGCGTTGTTAGCAATCGAACGATTTGAATGCTCGACAAACAGACATGCAAGCACTTGCAGATCTTTGCTCATTGCGATTCCATTGATTGCTGTTAATCGAAAATCATTCACTGACTCACTCAACGTTATACGACGTTTATTATTTGCAGCTATAATAAACAATCGAGGCAGAAAAACTTATTCTTATTCGCAGGTAAAAAAAATGAAGCTGGTGACTCATCCAGGTTATCCGGCTGACGCGATTCGGAAAAGATGTATTAGTCATGACTTTCACGTAACGCTCGGCAGTATCGATTTCGGAAATCGCGCATTGACTGATCTTTCCTTAATTGCTTTCAAAATGCACGTCGCCGACTAATTAGCCTAGAGTTACGAGAACTTCCAACAAGTCCACTTAACGACATTACGATTGTGCTTGTTGCTATTACAACTGTAATTAGAAAAAGTCAGTCCAATTGCTATGGAAAAGTCATTTTTGAGTAGGAACAAGTTTAGTTGAAGAAAAATGTGTCGCAAGTTGTGATCAAAATATCGCTCCCGATGGGCAACGGGTATTGATATTATTTACGACGTAGCGTCACTAGCTACGTTCTGTCGTGCATACTTTTTCTTTTCACCAGTCGTATGATAGTTATACAATGGGATTGTAATTTTACAAATGGAGATTAATTTGTCCGAAGCGAATGAAAGTGGAACGCACCGAGTCGGTGGATGAAATGTTGTAATAATATAAAATTGAAACCTTTGGACAATGTCGCGTGCAGGTCGGAGCGTCTGCTTGTAGCTGGTCTTTTGAATGTTTTCGGGCCAATATCGTCCCAAGCGAGCCGTTCATCTTGGCGTGAAAATACGAGTGAAAGGTGAACCGTGAGAGGCACAAAAAATGGTCAAATAAAGCGAGCGCTGCTGCAGCAACAGCTGCCGTATTGGAATTTTGACATTCATCAGGCGGAAAACAAAATGCCTCTCTGGTTCAAAAATCTGGCAACAGGCTTGAGAAACAGATCGTCAACTTGTATCCAACAAATAAGTTATATAAACGATTTGACGCGAAAAGCGCTGTTACGTGGGCTTCAAAAAGACCGGCTCTTTGCACTTTTCCTTGTACATGATCGCGGCTGCTATTATTTGTCTGCTTGAATCCGCTAATCTGTATGATTACGTGTCGCCGTTTTTGTCGCCGTTGATTGCGCGGAGTAAATGAGTCGAACGTTTTGTACCGTCTGCACGCTACTTTTACGGCGAAGCTATAAGCACTGGGGAGCCGCAAAAAGCGAAGACCAGAATGAACGCAAAAAAGGCACAAAGGGCCTGAAAAGCACTCGGATTGTGTATATCCGAGCCAAGGCTAGAAGCATTTCTCGCGGTTCTGTCGAAACGTTCGTGCGAGTCACAGGACGTTTCACCAGCCAAGTAGGATATTTCACTAAAAGTATCCTGGAAACGAGTAAATACAAATAAGTGTCGTTGCGTTATTCTCAGATCAGATAACGATGTTAGAACAACTTTCGAAAAAAAAGAAAAGACGTTCGGGAGGACGGCATACAAAATATACGAAACCGGGCTTTAAGGTTTTGTCGAGGCCAATAATAAATATGATATAAGATAAACGTGGGCCGGCTGAGTTTCATATTCTTCGTCGCGTATAGAAACTAAATTACAGTTACATAAATCGACTTTGGAGAGATTGAAACTGTATCGAATGACAATAATTGAATCGAAACCAGTCGTCCCGGCGAGTTTGTCGGATCGGCGTGCTTGAGCGGTGAAATTCCGATTCTGATAATGCCGAGCGTACTGAAATTAGAAAACGTCTTATTTGTGCGATTTATTATTCATATTGGTTGGAGCCTACTTCGAGCAAGAAAATCGTACCAGCGTCTAAGAAACTTTCTGTTAATTGGCTCTGTCCATTAAAGGATATATAATGACGTGGTCGTGAGAAGTCGATGTCCTGCAATACGTTCCCACCATTTGTTTACTCGGGTTTCGAAAAGGTCCAAATTTTTCTTCACACAACTTACCCAGTGTACGCCGTGATTCAACTTTTTTAACTATTCAAAACCATTTTGTTCGGATTATTTTATACGTCGGAGGAAAACTTTTCTCTCCAACTAAATGATTTCAGTTTCCTGAACATAAAAAATGAAGACCCAATGATTGCTCGAAGTATAAAATACGATTAAGTGATGAATGAATTAACTATATATATAATACATGCAGCTAAGCTGTGAGTCATATCTCCAGATGTGTATGTATTTTATCTTAAGAAAACGATAAAAATGTATGTATTTAATACTTATAATAAGATTTATATAAATCGTGAATAAATGTTGGGAAAACGACTGTTTTTTTGAAGTTGTGATTTAAGCAGTGAATAAAAATCGAAAACTGATAATCGTATTTATATATAAACACAGATAGTCAAACGAGGTCATTATGTATTTTTGCAAAAGAGCAGCAGTTGAAAAAGGACGTAAACGAAAAATAAAGCGAGGACTGTTAACACAACCTAAAATTCTACTTGTTGGGAGTGGGCGATGAATTATGTAGAAGAAATCGGTTGTACCGTTGGTAACTGATCTCGTCTTGTGACTTACGGTGCCGATTATTATTATTGGAGGGGCGCGCATTTTTCCATTCACGATGTACGTAATGATAAAGCTTGGGCGAAGATCAATTTTTATCACTGAAATCCGCGCGATATTGTAACATCGTGCACACTAAATCAGCGATTTGACAAAACGGCCGTCATGCTCTAGCAAACAACGGGCTGTACAGTTAATTTCCCTCGAGAGAAGCATGAAGTCAATTTGATCCTCACTTACCTGTCGATTCTCAGATCCATTGTTCTTTCTGGGAATAAAAAAGATAGACAACTGTTTTTTATATTAAAGAAAGACATATAAAAAGTTACATAACAATAGGTTACAAGAAACAAAAGTTTATAAAGATATATTTGCTTGGCGACAAGAAAATGAGAATACAATAATTATCAATTGAATGAACAAGTAAAATTGAAGGGCAAAAATGAACGTTTGATATTTGAAAAAAAAAAAAAGAATAACACTGTTGACTGGTAAAAGTGGCAGCTGCAATTGTGTAATGAGAGTCCAGAGTAGGGTTGCACAAATGAGAAGTCGAATTAATCATGAAATTTTATAAGCACGAGGCCTTTCATTTTATTTTATCGCTATCTCTGTACAAAAAATTATAGTGTCTTTTCTTTATTAAAGATTTGCTTTCTTCTTATACGAACTCACGCATATGTACAAGCGGGGTACGATTATAATATCGAATATATAATATAATATAATATTTAATATATAATATAATATAATATGTCTCTAATGCATAGCCTAAGAACTAAATATAATATGTAATGGTACAATACAGTAATGCAGATATAATCGTTACATAGAAATAGTAAACGTATTCAAGAGCTTGGATAATTTGTTTGTTCTCGCTTTGAGTCCTTAATTCATAATACGTATCCACACAATGTATATTCAAGAGTGCGCGTACATCATCGTTGGAGTAATCGTTCAATGTACAAATCTCGGTTTGACAAAAAAATATATGTACCTATATATAATTATATATCGTCGTCGTGATCGTGTTGTATTTCTATACGTATATTACATAGGATCGAATCAATGCAATACCAGAGGGTAAATTTGGCAGTACGATTTTGAACATCACACTCGAATCTGTTTCTATGCAATTCATCAATGCAAACTCGAGTACTATCACATTTGCCCTTGCTATCACATCACAAAAACCCTACATAAAAGGACCGAAACGCGGCTAACCGATTCGTGGTGCATCAAACCCATACAAATAATAAAGCTTACGTGACAAATAAGTAGTGCTGGAAAGCCTCCAAATGCGCTCAAGCGCCAGCCGATTAGTCTTCCATTTCATATTCTTTTTTATTTTTTCCTGCTACTTTTCGACCGGACTGCACTTGCGCGCACCTGCTAGCCCTGTGCCTATGTAACTCAGTCGTATGTATCTCTATTGTAAGTGTATATACGCGCGCACGTGTATATATATTTAGTCGTTATGTACGTTATATACTCTACATCCACAAAAGTCGACAAATAAGAAAACCACCTAATTTTGATACATTTACCAGACTTGTCTGTATGTTTTCGTGTGATTCCATCTGACTTATTGTGTGACTTTGGTGTGATTATGTGTGACCCGTGTGTGATCATGCGCGATTGCGTGTAACTTTGGTGTGATCGCGTGTCTGAATAGCGTGTGATTTCCGCAAATACGTGTATTTGCATGAAACTCATTTGGATTCAAGTAGATTTGTGTTAGCTAGCATGTGTGTGTGTGTGTGTGTGTGTGTGTGTGTGTGTGTGTGAGTGAGTGAGTGAGTGAGTGAGTGAGTGAGTGAATGAATGTGTACGTATGTGCATCTGTGTGAAAGTGAAATAGAAACATTACATTTACCGATGGCGTGATGTTTTACTGACAGTGTATGTATCTCGCAGAAAACTAACTCATGTTCTGTTAAATGCGAGCCGGTAAATGTAACAATGCAATAATGGACATACTTCCTATTCGACGCTTCACACCGAGGTCTCGTTGATCAGAAGAAAAGACCGCGATAGAAACTCGCGAGAGTTTCGCTCTAAGAACGATTGACACAATAATGCATATATAAAATTAATTCAATCACATCGTAATAGTAACCCAAGACGCGCGGAGTTGCCGAAGACGCAAATAAAAAGGATGTTGCACATTCCGTTCGACCGATCCTCTTCAACGAGCTGCAAGTCGCTGACATCCGAGTGCTTCCTTCCCCCGCTCCAATCCCACGATTTCCTGCCTCAGTCTCAAAAACTTGTTCACATTCTCTCGTTAATAATATTAATAATAATAATAGTAATAATAATAATTATAGTAATAATAATACAAATAAAAATAAAAAGAAACGTTTTTTTAATTTGTCTTTGTTTTTTGTCCTCTTTGTTATTTATCGTATATTCACGTTAAAAAAATACTGAATTAACCAAGCTAAAATCACAGACTTTGTATCATCAACTTTTGTACAAATCGTTTCCTGAAGTGTGTAGTTATAGCATTTGCACGCGTGTACGCCGGGTATATACACATAATGAGCGCACGTAGGAGTGCGCCCGCGGAAGCGCCGCGAAGCCCCGCTCGACGACGCATAACTTAGTCTATACGCGCGAGTTACTTTTGCAATCACAATCGGATTCGCGGGCGCTGCTCTTTCTTCTCCGTTTCCTTTCGCTGCCTTGTCGAGTTAGGACTTACAAATTAATGTTACAATTCACACCCGGCCCTCCTGGGACGAGCCAAAAAATATAATCTCTATATAAACTTTGACCCCTACGGGGATCTATATACATAATACAGGTGCACGCGAATCATCCGTATTTACAATTCAATTGCAGATCTGACCTTCCATTTCAAGTCCATTGCTTTGCTTCTTTTCCGGGTAGAATTTAACTGGACGTTTCATTTATTTCTGGCTGACAACAAAATTGACGAGACAATGACAATAATCGTACGCGCGACGACAGTTCCTGGACAGTGGCGTATAATTTGGATAGAAGCTTATCGAAGTTTTGACTATTGCACTGGTTAACAGTTAAAAGTTAAAGGTTTCAAGCTGCGTCCCCGACCGACAAGGCATCTAGAGAGCTCCTCAGATGATACACATATGTACACGTGACATGCGTTCGTGTGTCATTCTAAGATCGGCAGTAATTACAATTTTACGAAATCCGCGTCTGTGCATGTACGATAAGACACGCGCGATGACAAAACGACCGACTTCCGGCTGTGTACGCCTCGCCAAGGAGCGACGCGCCGGCGAACAAAACCAAGATGTATTCGAAGGCTAGTTCTTCTCACGTCTTCAACCAGCTCTGCGGATGCTTTTATTTACACTATGAAATCCAAAGGTCTGATTTTGCTGCGGAGCGATGGCAAAAAAAAGAAACAAAAAGAGCGAACGAAACTTGTCTGTTGGTTTGGTTTCTTGTGAGTCCACTGTGGCCGCGATGTAATAACGGATACAAAGTATACTCTACGTTTGCTCTTATGTACAACGGTAAGCTGGTGTTGGTGTGTCCGTGTTGATGTCGCGAGTGTCGACGAAACGGATGCGCTCGAACCAACTATATTTGTTCGATTGTACAGCCTAAGGCAACTGAAGCTATCATATATCACAGCGTGGCAGTTTTTTTAGCGCGTCACCGTCTGCTCCGATGAAACGTTAGATAGATTGAATCCACTCTAATAAATAGGTTTAGGGTTCATGTGTGTTTATGTGTGTGTGTGCAAAGTAAAGAGTAACTTTTTAAAAACCCTGGACTGTACGCTAAAGGGACAGACGATGCATGTCTGCACATCATGAATTCGAAACGATGCTTATCTTGAGAGAGGCGCGTGATGCCAGAAGCTGTTTCAGCTCTGCGCACCAGCAGAAATAGACGAAACAGCGTCGCACCGAGTGCCTCGCTGTTGAGAACTTTCTGAGATGGTTCAGCACGAGAATTGTCTCGAGTATGGAGATCCATATCTGATGTGTTGTCACTGCAGATCTAACGGACGAAAATCAGCAACTAGAGATTCCGTATCAGCAAGTCAGGCGCAGGGTTAAAAGAACCGATGTTGTTGTGATGCTAGAACTGCACAAGTCGTTGTTGCCAAAGTGATTTCACCGTTGTAACACGCAGTCAAAATGTAATATTCCACTGAACTACTTTAGACTAATGTGGAGATGTGATATCGGAGGGTTTGACTGGAAGCATGCTGAGTGGAGGTCGAGATCGTTAGGAGAACGATTACTTCGGCTGACGTGCCATAGTTAAATCCAGACAGCAGGACTTATCTTAGCATGACGTATGCCTGTCATTGGTAAACGGAACTCGGGGTGACCGAGATAACGGAGACCTCGAAAATCGACCAGACAGATTTTCCTTGAGTTGTTATAATATAGCTTTATGAGATGATGGCCGGGGTTATACTGATAATACGTTGATTATTCAGAAAATAAAGTAACAAATGACAACACAAAAGGCGCGATTATTTTACTCCGGGTAGAGATCCAGCTTCCAATGAAAGCGCATTGTACAGTTGCAGAACCAGTCTGCAAGTCCATGAATTGCAGTTGGTGAGATGAGAGCAGTGAACAATGAATTATTGAATGCTCGTGTAAAGAGAAATGCATTGATGATAATAAATAAAAAAAGGTTGTAGAACTGAAAGGGATGAGGGTAGGTGGGAGAAAAAGGAGTAGTCATGTTAGGAAGTTAGGTCTATAAACGAGTGCCTTTCCGGTTTAAAAGGAAGCTTTCGTTTGGGTGGCAAATACTGTTGACGATGGCATCATCCGGAAAGAAACAGCGGTCAAGAATGAGCGCCAGAGGAATGAAGCGCTCTCGAGTTATGTGTGAAAGAGAGGTGTACAGTGGACGTTTTGATGTCTAAAGACCGTTTTGCTTTTCAAATGTATGCATTTATCACATAATAATAATAATTATAACAGCTTTGAAAAATAAAAGAGAAATTTACAAATACGCATATCTCCGTTTGTATACATATATACAAATTTGTACAAGTACATCTTGGTTCTCCTCGTGCGCGCGCGCCCCGTCAATCCGCGCGCGAGAAGGAAACGTTACACACTCTGACGTATATCGACAATAATATCTACAATACAAATACTTTGTTTCAATTTGCTCGACCCTCGGTGTCGACGCTCGGTTTGTCGCCGAGTCTGATCCATCGTTCGTCTCGCTTCTCGTTAAAGAACAAAATCACAGCTATTTCGTAAAATATACAATATACACATTCAAAACGCACGTGGGCCCGCGTCGCGCATGCCCGGCCGCGCGCCATCGTTACAATGTACAACAATCACACTTATACAGGCCATACGTCAGATCTCTTTGTGATGCATATGTCATATGCACAAGTGCGCTTCGCGGCGCAGCTGCCTCGTCCTGAGCCGGCTGCACTTTCCAATCGTCGTCCTCGCGAAATTCTCTCACAGCAAAACGAAATACAATCTTGCCAAGTCATTGCGAGCGTGTTAAAAACCGCTCGATACAATTTCTGGTCGACCTGAATCAATACGCAATTTCGGCCTCTACTGCTGACGACGCTCCGATGGTAAGCCCGTTTTCGCAAAGTAGACGCTACTTTAAGTACAGTTCGATGATTGGCTCCACTCGGTGACGTCACACGCGTCGCATTTGCTGTCCGCTTACGGAACGATGCTTTTGGTATTTACACATAATGCAAGGACTGTTTACCAGTCGACGAAAAGTGCGAGCCGCTCGGCGGATACGTGGCCGAGCCGATACGGGTTTGCAGGAGAGGGCGCCCCTCCCCGGCTCGCTCGCGCGCACGGCCGACATTTTCGACGCCGCCTCGGTCACGTATCCTTCTCGCGATTCGTAAACAAACGGCGACTTGGACTTTGTTTTGGTGAGCACAGCTCTCAACCGCTCCGCGCTTTGTCATCCTGCTCGCGTTGGACCAAGTTTCTTCTAATTCTTATTGGCTAAGTCTGTCTCTCTCGCACTCTTTCCTTTGCCCTGTCTTCTTTCTCCCTCGTCAGAAATGTGGATGCTCTTTTTTATCATCTGACTTGAGATCGTCGTTGAAAATTTCTGTTTGAGAATGTTTAAATCCAACCGGACGTGAAAGTACGTGTAGTGTGGGAGAAAGACGGGGCAAAAGAAACGTTACTTTCCTGTCCAAGTGGGCGCCTTAAAGCATGTTCTAGACGGCAGTCACTGCGTGCTGTCCATTCTATCCTTTGAAATTCATTATAGAGAAATCAAATTTAATCTTATTTACAATTCACAATGCAATTTTTTATATATTTTTATTATTATTCAAGTAAACGAAATGTCGAAACAAACGGTGTCCAGCCAATGAGCGTTGAGCTCCGAAATGATGCGCTTCAATCGGCGCAGGCTGATTCGTATTTACAAACACGGCGCAGCCTGCGTCGGTCGAAAACACTCGGCGCTGTCAGCTTGACATCCTTTGCGAGTGTGCTTTGAAAGCGATAAAAAATGCGAAACGCTGATAAGATGAGAGAGACGCTTGCACAGAGACAGCACGCATCGAAAATCATCTTGTTCTGCTAGTCGAACCAGATCCAGCGCGAGCCTGCTCGCAAAGTAGAAAAAAAAAAGAGAAAAAAAAATCAAGATTGAGAAAGACAAAAGTTATAAAGGGGGTTACGAAAGCGCCATACAAGAATAACAGAAGCTTTTGTCAACAAAACGAGCACACCGGGGGCGTTCGGAGCTTGTCTCCCCTCGAGAATCACAAAGTCGACCCCCGGACAGCTCGTCCGTTGAAAATTATCACAAACGACGTGGCCGCTATAATCGATCGAAGGACAGGAAAAACTGAAGAGAAACGTAAGAAAGATTACAAGTCGGATAAATAAATAAAGCAACGAAGGAGGAATCTTGATTGTTGTGTGGTCATACCAAGGAGATCGGTTGGCCAGGCTGGGCCGCTGCGTCGTGGGGCTGCTGCGAAGAGTGGACACTCCTCCGTGAGATCTTAAGGATGATTGGTCGATGGCGCGTGGAGGTTACGCGCGATTGCGTACACATAAGAGAACGTAGCGGTGATGACAAAATGATGATCGATGATAGCAATCGAACGGTGCGTGGAATCGTAGATCGTCTGCGGGTGAGAGGAGACTCGCTGAGGATGAGAATGGTGGGTTAGGTTGCGGCGCAACGGCGATGATGGGGCTCTCGCGGCGCTGCTCATGCTGGCTGGAATGCGGTTGGCGGCGGTGCGCCGGCACTCGGCCACCTCTGGCGACTAGCTGCTCAACTTCAACTGGACACGTACGTGGCCATCTGCTGCTCGGTGAACTGCGCGTGCTCCAGGATAAACGAGTCCTTGCAAGACTCAGCGAAGGGCTCGTCAGGCTTGCGCTCGTAGAGGACGCAGATGGAGCCGTTCTCGCCGATCCTGTAGCTCACCTCGGCTGGGTCGATCCACATAGTTAGCTCCGACGGAAACAGACTGTGCAGCATGGCTGGCACAAGGCCGACGTTGTGGCCCGCTTGGGCAATCACCGGGTCCATTTTGCCATTGATGCGAATACACCGATAGCCGGAGCCACGGTTTGGCCGGTCAGGAAACCAATGGTCACGGTACCGCCGACCCAAAACATCCGTCAGCGAGCTTTTGAACCGCATAAGTTGTTCCTCGCTGAGTTTGTCCGCTTGCAACCGTAGCAGGTGCACCAGGAAGTCCGCCGCCGACTTAATCTCCAGTCGCATCTTGCCCGCTTGACCGGCTCCTCAGTATTAAACAGGGCTGCAGCTTCGACCTTTTCCTCCGCCTCCGTGTCGTAGTCGTCGTCTCCGTCGTCCTCGCGCCAGTCGCGTCCTCGTCAGGCAACGACAAGATGGCGGCGTCGTGTTTTCGCAGTTTCTCTAACGCCGAGCCCAACACACCACTCAACCACCACAGCGCACAACACCAGCTCGCCGATAACCTAGCTTTCACTGCTCTCCACTCGGATTACTCCGGCGATCCTCCGCTTCACGTCTCAGGCCTTCACTGCAACTCGCGTCTCTGCAGCTCTCGCTCTCTCGCTCTCTCTCTCTCTCTCTCTCTCTCTCTCTCTCTCTCTCTCTCGCTCGCTCGCTCGAAGCTCTCCCCTCGGTCAACTTGAACTCAATGCTGCGTCGCTCCGGTCCTCCCGAGAGTATATTCCCTGCAAGCGCCTTTGTTCCAGCACTCCCCACCATTAGCTGACTAGCCGAGCACGGCCGAAGCTGCCCGACCAATCGCCGAGCCGGCCTTCTTTGTTCGCCTGACGCGCCAACAGAGGGAGAGGCCACCGCCACCACCGCCGCCGCAGCTGCTGTCACAGCCGCGTTCTCATTATAGTTCCATTTTCGTTCGCCTCGCGTTGCTCGCACGCACACTCTCGCAGGCTCGTAACTACCAAGGGACCGAGCCTAAGCGCTGCCCAATCTCATAAGGAGATGCGCTCGAGGGGATTTTTCAGGCCGCACCCCAGTCCGAAGCTGCCCTTTGTTCCGACACAGGGTCCCAAGCTCCCTCCCCTTTCCCCGACCGTCCACCCTCGTGGTAAACACCGCTTTCGTTTTGACACAATTTCGACCCTTCGGCTTACACGCTTTCAGGCTCTTCGTTTATCGCGCCATTTATGTTTGGATTCGTCCTTTTTTGTCTCCTCTTTTCCGCTCCTGCCTTCGAGTCGTGTAAAAATATGGTTCGTTTGTTTCGTATTTTAATTCTGTCCCACTTTCTCTATTATTTTTGAAATTAATATTCCGCTTAGTCCAAGTTTTTCTAAATTTTAGCTTCTAATGCAACATCACTTCGAAAATATTGGTATATTTAATATCAACAATACAATTCAATGCTCCTAATAAAAGATCCTTCATTCGTAAATAATACGTTTCCGCATTGGATTTGAAATAACTCGCCAGTGTGTGTAAACGTTTTTAATTCATGTGCTAACGACATTTTTAATAACATTCTTTCTTTCCTACTTTCAGAATCTCTTCGAACAAATTATTAAGTAACAATTGTGCTGTGTAACTAAATCCTATTTAGTAACAAGTTTATTCACATTTGAACTATCGGTTCTGATGCTATTACTGGCCTAGAATATACGGTTTAGTAGAAATGTTCATCGCAGTTTAAAGAAATTACAAACTCATCAAAACACAAGTCTAATGATTTCGATATTTGAAGTAATAAGGTATAAATAATTTAGGTTATTATAACAGTTCGGTGTGTAAATAAAAATAATGATTCATGACTTTTTAATATTTCTTGCACTAATATGTGATATACATTAATGTACATACAAAATAAAATATCAATTTATGACTTACAATAAATTATATATTACAACAATTTTTGTGCAATACAACAATTAATATTCAATTATCTTTTACTTATCATTTCTTTTTTTAAACGATTCTGTGTAAATATATAGATTTCTGTTGTAACATTCCTTATATAATGTTTAATGAAATGTATGCATGTAATACATAAAATTGATTGAAGCTATTCGTTGGAATGATAGAATTGAAAATTATAAACGTTTTTACATCGATTTTATCCAACGTCACATCACATTGCATTACTCCTGAATGAATAACCTGTATGAAAATTGGAATTATTGAAGTATATAATTTAATAATTAATAATTTAATACCGCGAACCCACTGATATTTATTAGGATTGATGAAATCGTGATATTTTTCAATCCATTTCGATTTATTTTAATACCTCTTATTTATAATATTCTCACAATAGTAATGAAGTTTTCAGAAGGTTAAACAACCAAATTTAGTTGTTATAATTGTTATAATTTTTATACGCTTTTAGACCGGCAATTATTTTTTCACTTAAGAACAGTGTTTTTATTGCTTCTTTCGTGAATAATAACATGATAATACACAGTGCAATTAATTTGATTGGAAAACAAATGATTTTGTCGTAACAAGTATAAAAAAGACAATTGTTTTCTTTCACGCTATCTCTCTGCGTGAATAAAGTTATTTATTCGTGACTTTCTGTATTTATTTCCAGTATTAAAACGGCGTTTTGGAAACATGAATTTGAATCCCCGAATTTATGGTTAAAACAATAGGACGTGGCATACCATCCTTGGACTTATGTATAATAGACCCGAACAACCCTGTAATTAAATTTCAGGCGATCTTGAATAAACATTCTGCAAAATCAATTAATTATTGCTCGTCTTGGAGAGAAGACAATTATTTCATTCGCTTTTGGAAATTTCACATGAACAAGGATTTCTATACATCAACCATTTTATTGTTCGTAACTTTATTTTTTGATCAGAAGCCACCATGATGAATTAAACAATTTTTTACCAGATAACAAGTTTTTACCACTGATTAAAAAAGTTTATTAATAACAGTACAAACAAGAGAAACTAAAAATATAAATCAATTCCGAGAATTATCCAGTTAATTAATTCCATATGTATTTTTCAGAAATCAATTTGCCATCCCAAATTCGTTTCCGAGGAAAGGAGGAATTGTTACGGAAACTAAAAATAAATTGTTATCTTCGAAGATTCCATAATACGTTGTATGTAAGATTTATATATGATAAACTCATTTAAATATCATAAGAAACGGCATTAAGATAAAGACATTAAGGTAAACCGAATTACCTCATTAAATGACACTCTAGAACGATCTGACTAATTACTCGTCTAGGAAATTACCGGCTGCAATTAACGGATGGCGCGAACGTTAGTGTTGTCTTTGGTCAAGTTAGCCGTTTCTACCCGGCGACAATTCAGCATTTGAAAATCCTCAAAAATAAAGCAGCCCAAAATAACTGACTTTTGCGCAGTATTGAGTATTTATTTGAAGAAACAAATGTTCGCGAGAGAGATAAATCAATCGAGAATAAAATTGGAGTAGAAGCAAATGAAGGAGGGCTAATATGTTATTCTTCAATCTATTTTCAAACAGGCTGTTTAATCTTTTAAACGGAGCCAAACATTTTCTTCGAGCCGCTTTATTGAGCCTCAAACGAATTGGATTCGGCTGATGTTAACGTTTGCGTCATCCCAGCGCGGCGTATTGACCATCAAATTAACCCTTTGATCAGTTGACGTAGAGATTCGTACGTATTTTTGTGTACAATCGAGGAGGGCTACATAATCCCTTTTGTCTTAGAAGATGCTTCATTTACTCGTCATTGAACGCATTGAGTGAACTCATGAGGAAGGACAAATTCAAGCTGAATTCGGCGCAATAAAATCGCCGTTGATTCATAACTTTACGAGGCTGTTGCCGGTTGTCTCCTCGGAATAAAGTAGGAAACGCTGTTAAGGAATCAATGATAAACATTTATGCGAGCCACAAAATTGTCTTTCCGCTGTCGTCAACTTGGACTAATGCAATTTTTGATCTTGGACTTGTGTACGTTTTTTTGAAATTATGTATTACACGTTTTTTCATCCCGATTGAATTTATCTCTTGAAATTTATTTCCTACGTGTGAGTTACTTATTAGATAATGCGGCATTTATTTGTTTGGTTGTTTCTTTGTTTATTTATTTACTTATTTATATATTCGTAATGAAATTTTGATGGTACTGAATTTATCATCCTATTGTCTTTCGCATCCCAGGGATGAATTATGTTTACATGTAGTTTATTAACATGGTCCTATTTAAGTCATTGTTATATGTGTTATATCTATGTAACTAGTCAGTCATGCTCCTTAAAACGGGGTTTAAGGTAAACTAAGAAACTGTATTGAGTTGTACAGATTTTTATTGACTCTCATTTACTTATCTTATTTTGTTTTCGTTTCAGAAACAAGAAAATTCGTTTCGGTTATCCGCAGAATAACCAGACTTTAGACGAAGAGGATTAAAGACATTTTTCTCTATGGGGAAATACGAAAACATATTAGTTTCAAAGATGAATGTAAAAACATCATTAAAGAGTTAATTTCAGGTAGAGATGAAGTTTTATTCTCTCAAGACTATACAAAGTTAATTTTAGATTTATATTCAATATATCAAGAGAAATTCTTCGCACGTAAAAGTTAGATTTGATTTATGTAATAACAAGAACAAATTTCTTATACTCGAAATAATTTTTTATTTTTAAGACAATGCGAGGCGAAGTAATTGGTTGTGGGAATAGTAATTGTATTTTTTTCATTGAAAAACGTTAATGAATTTCGAGTGACTAATGAAGGAAAATGATAACAGAACAAAAATAAATACATGACAATCAAAATTAAATTGACGTCAAGATATCTGTAATAAAATTTTTATTGTTTAATCATACAAGTTCATTGAACATTAATAAAATTATTATTGTTAATTTATATAAAAAAACAAAGAAATAACAATAAGTCATAAAAATGCTTCATTAATGTGCATTTACGTTTGAAAAATTGACGAGATTGAAATACATGTTTTGACAACGAAGATGAATTTGTATACCTGATAATACTACTGTATGTTAAAAAAGATTATTCGTAAATTATATACGCAGATAAATTGTCAGATTTTGTTTCCTATATAAAACTAGTCAGCATTTTATATTCGTAATAAAGGTTTCATTTTACCACAATTTATTATGTTATTGTTTAACATCATGCATCGTTTTACCAGTTATAAAAAAATATATTATTTCCGACAGCGAATCAAAAATTGAAATTAAATGAAAAGTTGCATTTACGACTACAGCTAAAATTGTCTTGATTTTTGCTGATCATGGTGATAACATTGTTCATAACAAGTTTAAAAATAAAAAATAGCTTATTTTTTATTTTCCTAAGTAAGACTTCAATAAAAATTGATGTGCCTCGTGACACAATGCATTTCAAGTCAGTAGCTTTTCCTCAATTTCACAATTCAATAAAAAAAAGTGCCGGTAGTTATTTCGTAATAAGGTACAGGCACTCTTTTTCCGCTTTCCATAACAGATAACTTTAATTACTTTTTTTTATCGAGGTTATAATTTTTTTACATTCGCACGTACCAGTGTATCCCACAAAGTAAAGGATTCACAGAAAATGTTCCAACTGCACTTCTTAGATTGGCATTAAATTTCTGCTTTTTCATAATTCTTCACGTCGCATGCAATTTTATAACAAAAATTATATTCCCCTCCAACGACAAGACCCACGACCAGTGATTCATTATGCCAAATATATAGTTTTGCATATTTCGTCTTATATGTCAGAGTACAATTCCATCTCCAGTCTGATACTATAAAGTAAGTCGCACATAGAAAGGAGGGAACACGACGAAATTCGGAGCTCTACTGCGTCGTAGATATATTCACGGTACGCTAACAAAAGTAGTGTGTATTTGTATATATGATGACTGGAGAGGTTCAGATAAAAATCTCCGAGGCTCCTTTATATGGTTATCTCAAAATAATCAGCTTTTGATTTAATTAAAATTCCGTACTCTACGCACTGTAAGGAACATTCATGCAGTTAAAAAAAACAATTTTCATCAAAATACATTTATACAACTTAAAGTACAATTTTGTTTATGCCAAAATTATACAATCACCCACGATAGTTTTTGGTTTAATAGCTGGTCAGTTACGAAAAAAAATATATACTCACGAAAAATGTTTGTTTGTCTTTTAGATTCTAAACTAATCGCAAACCAATATTTCATAAATGTTTCAGTTATATGGAATCCAAACGAGTTCTTTTTAAAGAATATTTGAAATATGTAAATAAAATGAATTCTTGAACTTGACTATAACGATATAAGCAGCTCAAAATCACGCGCTCTGGGGTTCTGCTAACAATATATATTCTTGATAAAAGTGGGATTCCTAGACAATTTTAACACCACGAATCGTCGAGGACAAAAAAGTAGCGAATATGTGTCGGGCGATAAAAAAAAAGGGCGATATATAGATATGAATAAATGTATAGAAGGCCAACATATGTACGTGCGTGTATGCAAAAATGTGCGGTCGAGAGGGGAAGGAAAGGGGAATTAATACACCTCACATCGAAAAGTAATTTGGTCGAAATTACGTTGGCTGGTGTGTGCTTGGTATAAACGCGTTACGGTTCAACTTGAGCTAGGCTGAATAATGCACGCGGCGTTTCCTAAACTACTTTATACGTTTGACCGATTGAAAAAACAACCGAAAACTTTTTCGCTGTCTTTCTCTGATGTCTGTCGAAGTTACGCAACGGTGATTACCCGCGAAACTTTCCACCGGGCTCTTTTGCGTATAAAACATTCAGACAATCATTTTTTAGGCCCGACATATCTGACTGCGTTTGGTATATTCTACAGCCTGAATTTTTCACTTACGTCAGGGCTGCAAAATCGATTTATCGGAAGCCGCTAGCAGCACGTATTCATATGGCATTACCATAGAAATGTGACTTTTCGCCAGCACGAACTTGAATGAATTTCAATTAAAGTAATTCCTTAAGTTTGCTCAATCAGCATAAATCCATTCGCGAAGGCAAAAAATCAACGCGACACTGCCTAAATCATACACCAAACTTGTTTCCAGCAAGACGCTGGCCTGCGCTTAAAAAGCAACGTCCTCAGAGCGTGGCTTCGGCGGAATTATTTATGACCGCGAATTTCGTAGTTGCTCGTACGGCTGATGTCCGGTTTTTAATTGAAACCAAAATGTCACTGAGAGGCGAAGGCAATTATTTTTAATTTGTTATGAATTTGCAGCATTGAACGGTATATACAATTATTTGCGGCTCACCGAAGGAGTCATATTCTGACTCAACAAAACTTTCCACAGACTTTGGCTGAGAAATAAAAAATACCTCTTTATCGCTTTCATGTTTTTTTTTTTTTTTTTTCATGAATTATTATGATAATGATTATTATATTTATAGTTCTGACTGAGGAAGCATTTCAACTTTTTTGTTGTTGTTTAAGGTTGGACGTAAGAATGTAGGAGATGAGCACCGCTGTGGTTATAGGCCACAAAGCATACATCCAAGCAAGTCGAAGCGAGTCGAGAATCAGCGAAGCGTCGATGTGAGAATAGGAAATGCGGATAGAGCTAGAAAGTCGCTCGGTGCAGTGCACGGGCATATAGACAATATTGGCGTTAGTTTAAGCTGTAGCCATATGTAGAGCGATAGTTCATCAGCGTGCCTCTGGGCCTTTCAATTGGTACCAGCGATACAATCTCCTCAAAAGTCAACTGTCTAACTGTACCCCGATGAAAGAAAAAGGAACGTAAAAAAGGACGGGATACAGTAATGACGATGACGTTGATGTAAATAATTGACCCTCGACGGACTCGAGGAAATGACAATCGAGCAATTAACTGGACGGCGAAACAATTGCGTTTCGAGGAATCGTTTATAATTTGGTCTCTCTTGAATTTGGTCCACCTATTTCTTTAATAACAAAATTTCGCGGCATAACAGTTTACGCTCGAGTACAAGTTACACAAACTGTTACTTTGTTTTTTTATGATTTCTATGATGATAAGGTTAATATCCTCGGATGATTGAACAATTACCTGATGTCAATTTTAGTACGATCGCAGGTAACGCTAATTACTTATAATTATAAAACTGAGCTTGTTTTGTAATTAGTTTTCATATCAATTATTGTGAAACTAAACAAGTTCGATAAACACGTGATTATATTTAAGGCGAGATACGGCGTGATTCATGTTGATGAGGAAAATTGGAAAGCGCTTCGCGAACCACGGTCGATTGTTCGACGAAAATTTCAACTCGTGAATCGCGAAAGTCGCTAAGTAATGACTTTATCGGAGGATTTGGTTTGACGAGTGGATTTGCATGGAGATACTGGAGGCGTATGAGAAACTCGACGTGTGTTTCCATAGCGTGGCTGCGCCGTTGGTTTCGGCTTTCTCAGCCATCAAATCAGCAGACAGTAACAATACGCGCGCGCCTACTTTAAAAATTGACTATTCTCCAGCAGTTGTTTATCGTCAGGGAATTTCACAACAAACTGAACTAGTTCAAAATATGCAATAGTCATGAGTCGTCTGCTCGAAAGTTACGTGAGAATGATCCGAACTGGCTTCAGATAATATCTGCCTCTGATCTCTAACAAAAGTACAACGTGATTCGATCGTACACAATATTCGAATATCACGTGGTTTGGTTCCAATGGCGCCTTTTGTCTTCAGAAGAAATGCTCGCAATCATCGTCAGTGTTTCATTTAATTATAATTTTTCTTCGATTGCAGTGAAACTTTATTTTCGATTCGCAATGAGAATTTGTACTCACAAGCGGAGTTAAGATTTGACAAGGGCTGCTCTTCCTTTTAATGAATTTAATTACTACACCCTTTTTGTTTTCTGTTTTATATTCTGATTCATTATTATCTTGATAGAAGTATATTATTTATTGATAATTTGATGTAATCTGAGAATTAATTGCCAGATTTGAAGATGATAACAGCGTTTACAAAGAAAATGAGTCTCAAAGTTTCATCATTGTATCTTTATCGTTTACATTCTATTTTCAAACACACAATAAGCTATTCGTATATAAAATATAAATTATTTCGAGAAACGCATGTTACTCAATCGTTATAAATTCATTGGTTCAACTAGAAATTAAACATCGCTTTTTGCTGATCCAGTGTTTCGCTTCCACTGAACAATCATAATTAATATACTTAAACAAACACATTTCTCTTCGAACGTTTATTTGTGTTTATTACCACTTGTACACGTAATTTGATAATATATAACTCCTACTGACTTTTCCGAATTTGACAGATATATATTTGTGTACAATAACCTTTGCTTGTTGCACTACGAGAAAAATTTCTGTTCTGTTGTTTATAATCATAGAGTTGATAGGCTTTTAAAAGTTAGCACGATATAGTAACAGTAAATGTAGAATCGAGTTATTTTGACATATTATCTTGAAATATATATCTCGCAGTTAGTTCAACTTCAAACTTTAAAATAAAGCTGACAATTCAACCAAAAGTGAAATTTGTGTACGAGCAAAATTGATTTCAACTTGTGATAAAATAAGAATATTAATACATTTCAATAGTTTAAACTTTGTATTAAATTTATTATTAAAGAAATGAATTGAATTATCTTATAAAAAATTATGGTAAAATCTAAAACTAATATTTATTATTACTTCAAAATATTAGAGAAGATAAAATAAATGAGTAATAATTCTAATAATTGAAATACAAATGCTTTAGGCTATAAATTTATTGTTTAT
>JABFQD010000926.1:0-21270 GCA_022817045.1 Psix sp. ZL-2020 | reverse complement strand
TTAATCGTTAACTTAAATAACAAATTATAAAAAATGTATTGATGCGTTTATAAACATAATAGAATTAATATAATAAAAATAAAATAATATTGAAATTGAAGTTTACAAACAAATGTTTAATAAATAATAAATAAATAAATAATTATTAACGAAAATGTGTTTTTTGTCAATTTATCGTTTTCATTTTTAGTTTCCCACAATTAATATTTATTATGATTTCTACCATATAATACCATTTTTCTCCAACATTTAATTTAATAGAACTTAATATTTTCAATATTTTTTTACAAATTACTAAATCATGATTCCTTAAATATTCGTTTTTAAGACTTGCATTTTAATCATACTTTAATTTTATGTATTGATTTTGTTGTAATTATAAATTTACTGAAACATTTTTTATTAATGTGATTTTTACATCAACGGTTGAACAGTTTCTAATTTGTACTTAGTCTTAATAATCGTTAACAATTTGAACTCCGCCTTTTTGCGTCGTTGAGCGCATACTTATATTAATCAAAAATCTTTTTCACAGTTTCTCTACTTTTAAAGTTTATTTATTTATTTTATAGTTGTCTTATTTTTGTTTTATGTTTTATAAAAAGTCCTGGGCTGTAAATATTTCAGGAGGTATATATCAAATTAAAAAAACTAACACACTAATGGAAAATGTTAATAAGGCAGATGTATGTGATAAATTTTAAAAATCTATCTAGCGGTACGAATATTCATCCTTTAGAACCTTCTATAAAGTACAAATTAAGTCAACGTTTTAATTTACATACAAATGATTTTGATTTCATTAGCGATAATGAAATGTGAGCCTCCTATGATAACTTAATTTCAATTTACGAAAATGTATAAATGTAACTTTTTTAAATAAGAGTTCGTAAATTAAATTACAAGTATATTCGATTTAAATGGTTTAACATTTTATAGATAGGACGCTGCAATATAATAAATTGTCTTTGTCTGACAATTGTTTTTCAACTTCAAAACGATACATTGAACAAAATCACCCAAAGCTTGAAACATTTTAATTATTTAAGAAATAAACAAATAGAAATTATATAATACGTTTTAAAATTAAAGTGGAACTATTTAATACACCACTGTAAGATTGGTATTACAATATTTATTTTGTTACACGGACACGCAGTGCCCGTGTACAACATGCATTATTATATGATTTTTAATTTCATGTATTTTAACTCATGATATGTACTATGTTTTATGTATCCTAAGTATTCCAAATGGTATGAATAGCATTGTAAATATTCGATGCATGAAACAATGAAAATTTCTTTACCTATTTTGTTATTGAGAAATATTAGCATAATAGGTAATATATTTACATTTATCAATTTGTGTAAATATCAAGCTTTAGTTATTAAATAACTATTCTTCACCTTTCTATAGAATGGTACAATAATTTCACATTATGTTTTAATATTATATAATCTATGTATAATGAGACACGAGGCAGTTCATTAAAGTCGAGATAAGCAAAAAATAAGCAGAAATAAATAGCAAAATGCTTTCGGTTTTTATTGCCCTTACAAACTTACAAGTATATATATATTGCAAAACATATTTTTCAGTCATTTATCCTTGATTATAATAACAGCAATTCATTAGTAAGTTTTATATAAATATGGTATATTTATGTTATTAATCCATAATAAAATTTAATTTATACTGTTAAAATTTGGTTTATTTATAACCAATGCTTATAATAATGGTTTGGTTTATTTATAATGTTGAAAATTACAATTCAAGTGAATAATTAGTGGAAATTTTTACTAAGAAGTTTTCTGAATTTTTTTGAGATGAAAATTTCGTGTGGTCAAAAAAAGCATCATTTCTGTATGGCTTAGTTACGGCCTATTGAAAACGACAATCCATTTTCTCACTTTTTTGTATGTTATGATTAGAAATTATCACTGAAGAATAATTATAATAAAACTGCATTCTAAAAAGGTTTTATTTTGGAATAGCTATGATATGAATATATCATAGCTGATAAATAATTTTAGCATGTTTACGGAATTGATTTTGCATGATTTTAGTACAGGCATAACTTAATTTTAGGATGACAACGATATGACTGTTATATGGTTTTGATTAAGACGAAGAGTAGTTTGTAGACGTCAAGATAAGTAGAAAGATGAACAGAGAAAGAAAATAAAAGTGACGGCGACTACCGAAGTATATTACGCTAACAAATTTCTCAGCTCAAATTTTCAAATTTATTTTCTTGTTTAATTAATGTATTTATCAATACAAAACAGTTTTTTTACGTTAATACAATTGAGTCTCGGTACTGGTTTATAAATTTATAAGAATTTTTTATTAGAATTAATGTATTTTTTTATTTTTATATTTTTCGTTAGATTTTACTCATTTTGAGCAGTCTCCTGACGCGATTTCCGAACTGCTGCTACGACCACGTGAGGACAGCATATCATACAGTGTTATGCTGGTATACAAAAGGAAGTGACTAAAAAATAATAGAACTATAAAACTTAATTCATAAGAGTATTTCAGGTCGCTAATAAAAAATCTTAATTTAATTTTTCAAAATTCAAAATGACCGGTCGAAAATAGTAAACGCATAGTTTTAATTGAAACTCGGTGCTAAGAGGTATATTTTGAATCACTGAAAACAAATCTGGATTCAGATTTGTAAACTTCAAAATGGCGGATTAAAAATATAATCGTCAATAAATAGTCATTTAATAAAAAGATAGATTACTCTTTTCGAAGAAAAACAAAATTACATATTTTTTAAATACATTTACCTGATCAAATACAACGTTATAACAAAAGCATAAATTTATATACAAATTTTAATAATAAAATTTTTCTTTGTTGTGAGCTTTGACTGTGAACATACCTCTTTCTTGTAATGTTGGCATTCTTTTGCGTTGAGAGGTGATTTTTGTGGATTGGCATCGGGGAGAAACACGGGAGGCTATTCCTTTGAAGCCGGGCTGTGCGGTCGCCACGGAGTGTGTTTGCTGAGGATTGAAGGTCCTTCAGCAGGAGCTGGAGGACAGAATAGACAGGGAAACGCCAGCAGGCAGCAATCGAACCGATAGAAATTACCTTTCATATACCAATATTGCCTCCATTCAGAAGAAGTTAGATTTGCTCCAAGCCGAGGTAAATAGATCAATCCCAACTTTATTGTTATCACCGAGAGCTGGCTTTATGATGCTATCCCAGAAATACTGATCAACATACCCGGTTACGATCTTACTCGTCCAGATCGTTGCCGAGTGTTTACTGGACCCAGAATTCTAGGGGATGAGAATGTCTATCGGTGATTTCGTTATGGTCATTGCTGGAGTCTACCACCCTCCCTCTCTTGCTGTGAACTCAGCATCTTTAGACACTTTTGGACTCTCTAAATTGGATGACTCTTTTAATGACTCCTGTAATGATCCTGGCCGATTTCACCTTTCCAGTTGTATCATGGATCAATGAAGTACCTATGGGTTTGAAGAACATTGAAGAAAATATAATCACACCTTAGATGCTATCCGTTGAAACTTCGTCAACACAGAGCAGTTCGGCTCCAGCGACGGAATTTCTTGGCCTGTCAGGTGGTTGTGAGCTGAAATACGCTTCAGTGTGAAACTGTGATAGCACCATCGCTGGGGGCTTTTAAAACTCGTCTCCGTGCAGTACTCACGCACCCCGTCGATACTCACCGCTGATTTTTACAATCCCCGCTTCTGTTCTAAACCTGTGATCTCGTTTTACCCTGAAATATTTTATTATTTTTCTGTATACATACTTTGTCGCTTCTTCTTTTTTTTTCTTTTGTAATATACTTTCTACTTTTTCTTATCTTTATACCTCTGTAAATATACGCATATTTCTATTGTAGAGATGCTATTTCACCAAACAACTTAATTTTAGATATTACTACATGTTTTGTACACTATAAAATACATATATATATAGTATATTATAGTATAATTTGCACTGCTGTCCATTATTTTTGAATAAATAAATAAATGAATTGACAAGATGTAATATTCTTAATCTACTAAAATTGTAAATAACCCAACGGCCCTAGAACAATTTTTTTTAGATTTTTGTACATTGTACGTTTTACATTCTAATATCTCTTTCGGAACAACTAATTAGTTTGTTTTTAAGTAACATATAATTTTTATAATAATTACGCTGCGACTTTCAAGAATTGATTTTATCTTTATTGTATTGTTTACAATGTTATTAAATATTAAAAAAAGGTATATATAAATTTAAGTTAAGAAAATCTCTAAATATTACCGATATGTATTTTAACTAATACATTTATTCTTAAATTATTGTCATCATGTCATTATCCTAAAATATCGGTACACCAAATTTTAATTTTCTGAAAACATTTTTGTTAGGACCTAATAACAAAGGACAACTATCATTAATTTAGCAAAATATTTTTCAATTGATTGTATATATGTTTAATAAAGATTTTTTAACGAGATATCTAAATTTCATAGCTAAATAATGATATCATTGTTTTTTGTCGTTTTAATTTTTGTTGGTTGAAGATCTGCGCAATCTTGGCGTAACTCTTACAATGTATTGCAATACTAGAAAGCTGAAGTCACGTTTATGATTATCATCTGTAGAAATTGGGATACTCCATGCTGAAATTAGTCGGAACGATGTAACTTACGCATTACCAAAGATTATTAGTGACAATATATTAACGAAAATTAAATAGAAAATAATTGTCGTTATGGAAACAATTAGAATATAATTATAAATAATGCACCAAAGAAGTTTTTTTTTATAAACAAGTTTTTTCGATAAAAAAGTATATAACATTAAATAAAAACTGAATTATTGTTATATCATACTCACTTTTTAATTTTGTATACTGAATACCACAATAATTTCTTGATCAATATAATATTGATTTCTCACAATGATATAAAATATCTTGATATTGTTCAATCAGAACCTCCAATATGGTTTATCCACACAAATAGCAACGGTTCGTTGATAATATCGTAACAATATTGTTTTCCAATGTCGACATACAATGGAACTGCAGCGAATTGTATTTCCAACGTTGTTTCACTACATAAATTCAACATTCCTTTGATGACGTCATTTCACCGTCAGAGCAATGTTGATCTCTGACACTAAAAAACGATACTGTAACAACGTTGTTTTATCGAATTATCATTGTTACAATGTTCGGAACTAACCGTCAGGTAAACAACATAGATTCAACATCGTATCAACTTTATAGTCAAAAATTTCTCCATGGGTATGTTGAATTTGTTAATGTGATGCGCGAAATAATATCTTCTACTTAATGCCTCAATGAAATATACAAATTATAATCAATAACTGTTTTATTTATTTAAAAAAAAATTCATTAATTTGAAAAAGATTTACGACGTATGGAAAACAGAATTTTTTAGAGCAATCTATTTTTAATTTTATTAATTTAATAAGGCGTATAATTCTGAACATTTTTTATAAATTTTAAATCTAGAATTTAAAACATTTTATATTATACATAAATTCATAGGAGACTTTAACTGAGCAATGATAAAATATTTAATGCATAAATTTTTCAGTAGATTAATCCATTAAGATTCATTTTTATACTTCCGTAGTCAATTCAACCATTTTACCTATACATAGTTGGTGAATACCGTACTTGCCGCTTGAAGAGATTATCATAACATGTCTTCATTTTTTTATTACTTATAATTTATTTATTCATCTCCTTAAAATTTGATGCATATTTATTTTTACAAAAAATTCTCTTATCTTAAATTCAATACAAAATGTATACATGATAGCTACATTGCACCTAAACGATCAAATATGTCGAAAATGTCCAAGAAGTTTACGGATACACTATATCATGATATGCACACTGTGTATGTGTAGTTAAAAAAACTTACCATTAAAATGTAAACCAGTCTTATACTGAGCTATATATACATTTTTATAGAAAATGAATACTTTAAAATTTAAATTGTCACCTAAGAAATCGATGAATTCAAAATAATGCTAAATCATCGATTTGAAGCTCTCGTGTTGGAAAAATGATTTAAAATCATAACTCAGTAAATCGAAAAATTCTAAAATGATACTCAGATATGTTCTTACTTACTTATACCATCATACAATTTGAAATTTCAATTCATACCGGGTATAAAATGTATTATTAACCGTATTAAAATAGAGTAAATGCTCAAAATTACAATTTTAATAATTTTGTAGTAGGATATAAAAATATGAAATAGTATTTGAAATTTCGAAGTAATAAACTCGTTTATCTTGAATCGTTCTACTTTTAACAACCATTGTTTTTATGTTGAATGAATTACGATTTTACTACATAGCATCCCGAAAAAAATTAGAGTTAATTGAAATTAAACCAAATGTTGCCAATCTGAAAATGGCCAAGAACGACAAAAAAAAGTGGAACAAAAACAAAAATCAATCATAACTATTTATGTAAATAGATAAATATTATAATATTATAATATTTATCTAAATTATCATAATTATAGTTATTATGAGTGTTTGGTCTATTTTTCGTCAAACAAAACATTAAACTATACACTTTTGTGTAATCAGTTTTCTATGGTTTGCGAGAGGACGATTTATTTCGAATCATAAATTTATTAGGTTTTAATAAATGTCGATCCATCAGAATTTGATCGTTCTTTTCTTGCGATTAATGGAAGACTATTTTTTATTTAATAACAGTCACATTTTAACCCAGAGATGCGAAATCTTTACTAATCGGAACTAAATTAATATTTTTTTTTAAAAATCGACAAAATACTAATCATATAACTATAATAATTTAAATAATAATAATAATTATGATCGCTAATCGATAAATATTTCACTGTATATTGGTTATTTGTGGTATCCATGAAAACTTTGTATAAAATGATCAATTTTAGTTACATTTTTTCTGTCATTCTTGACCATTTTCAGATCAGCAATTTTTGGTATATAATTTCAATTGATTTTAATATATTTTTTTCTTATCAGGATGAGGTTATATTACTTTGAACTTCAATATTTAAGTAATATTTGTCTTTTTATTAGTCACTTCTTATCTTCGGAGTTAAATTAAAAACCTGTTAAGAAATAAACATTATTTATAATTTAAAGAAATCGTAACATTTGAATTAACATATAAATTATTTCATTCGCGACATCTGTCGGCAATCACCTTAGTCCTCAAAATTATACTCTAATTAAGTTAAAATATAATAAATAAATTTTATTATATTTACGAAAAAATTGAAAATTTAGAAATACTCAGTGAAAGTTTACAGCTTCATTATTATAACAGTTCTTTATATTAAAACATTTCTTGAATTCTTTTTATTAAATAAATTCATAAACATTCGATGCTCAGTAATAGATATTCATATAAAATGGAACAATTTGTTTGGTTTAATTTTTTTTCGCGTACATACATAAAAAACAAAATAATTCGTATAATTCTAATAAGCACACAATTATGGTATCAGTTACTCAATCACTCCTTTTCATTTCCTTGTTGGAATCGTGTTTCAATTGTTACTAAAATCACTCTAAATTTTCTTTTACCTTTGGCAAATTTTACCCAGGAAATGTTTCCGATCAATATCGTTAATATGCGGTATGCGATACGCCGTTCGGCATTAAAATTTGTCAAACATTCAAACTAGAAATTCCAACGAAGAAATTTATCTGGCTGAAACTTATGAACTTTTTTAAAAATTGAATATCTACATCATATTTCGTTCCTTCTTGAGGTCAAACATTGACTAGTCATTTATTACATTAAATGTGAAGTTCAATGAAAAAATTGAATACAAAATTTAACAATTGATGAATCAATAAATGAATTGTAATTTATTTATTATATCATATATTATTTCATCAATATATCTGAAATATAAAAAAAATTTCATATTAAAAATGTAATGTGAAGCATATTAATCTTCAACATTAAAGACTTTTAACAAATATAAGATAGCGATTCAGAAATATTAGAACTTCATAAGAGATTTATATTAACTTGTGACTAATTTTCATAAAATGTTTGAATCAACGTTTTTTATAAAAATATTGAATTTTTGGTTAAAATTTTTAGTTCAAACTTTGATGATTCGTCTTGAAAAATCATAAAAAATGATTTGAATGCAAAATAAAAATACTTAAATTGAATTACCAAAATTGGACTCATTTTTTCAAGAATCTTTAGAGATACGAAATTATTTCTGTTGTTTATTCATTATTTTTCCATTTCATACTATCGAAACTGACATCGAATTGTTATTTGACATTGTACATTTCATTTTACCTTATAAAGGATGGTAGGTTTTGTTCTTCCGATCAATATTTTTAATATCCACTAAACTAAGCGAAACACGGTATTTGCATTTATGTATAGCAACCCACAATTAACCTCGATGACATTCTGTTTTAGGTAGAGTTCGCGACGAAGGACATAAAAATGGAGTTGATCGAGGCGGCGCGAAACGGTGCGACGGGTGTCTCGGCGTGGGGCAAAATAGAGTTTCACTGCCGAGAGCCCAAAGCTTCCGATCCAATCACCTTTACCACCAGAGATTCACATCTCGTGAGTAACCCTCCATTTATTTAAATTGAATTTTGTTTTCGAAAACATACTGACGTGCATGGGTCGTACAACTTTTTATATTATATGATATCAATAATTATCATTATTATTTTACTGATATATCCGTATACTACACCAAAATGTTTGCAATCATAATCGGTTTTCAGTACAATAACTGCACAACTTGTTGTTCAGTTCCTTTTGATTACTATTTTGGTATAAACGTTTGTTTATTAACATCATTTACTTCTTACAGTTTGATTTTATTCTGAATGATTGACAGAAATGTTTACTGATCAGTGTTAATTTTCTGTTTAAAAGTATATGTTGATTATGAATACATACACTCGTGCTATATACACCTAAAAAATAATACAACGTGAAACAATACTACTCATCATCTTTTTGCTAAATTCACAGGATATAAAAAAGTTCTTCTATTCTTCTTTACATTGGATAAGGTTTAGTATCAAAGTATTTTCATAACACAAAGAAGTCTTTTTTAACGTTGTCAGAAAGATGGTGAAGTTGAATTTTTGTTTTTCTCCGTAAAATCATGAAGCATGTTTGAGCATGAGAAGTTAATCAAAGAACATTAATATTAAATAATATGCAAAATGATTGTATATTTGGAGACATTTCAGTGAAAGGCAACTATTTGGCTTTCTCAATTATTTGAACGAGCCAATTTTGAGCTATTTCATGTATTGATTTTTGGGAGTGCCAGTCAAATCTTCAAGTCTATTACGATAAATGTGATTTGCATTGCACTTTGTATTTAGTCTTGAATTTATGAGTACTTGCAAGGTATTCGACGAATCAAGCAGAAATTGTTGTAGAATTAATTATTATACACTTCTAATTAGAACGATTTTACAGTTGTTATCTTATTCCTCTTGAATGACTGTAGTTAATTAGAATAATACGTCATGATCGAAGTGACTTTCCAAGTTTATTAAAAAAAAGGTGCTTTCATTTATTGACATCGCTCTTGGTTTATGTGCGTATATAGTATACATGAAACCAACATTTTTAACATCCAAGTCAATAAAAATATAAAGATTTTGTATACCACAATTCATTTGGAATTCACTTCTTGTAACGATGTCATTATACAGTTTATTTTTATCTCTTATTCACGCTTCGGGCAAATTAGTAGCAAGGAATATGATTATTTTCTCGTATGACAACAACAGAATCTAAAGTATGTAACATGTAAAATATCCCATTTTCTTGAAGATATACAAACAGGTATTCGCTATGAGTCACTTTCATCGTTGTTATTCAACATTTACTCTATTTTGATACATCTTCGTTTTGAAAAATTCAAGAACGACAAACAAATTTGCTAACACAAATTAATTTTGAATAATCAATTTACTGATATTGATTTTCTCACAAGAAACATTTATTATTGACGCTCGCTTCGATCAGGAACATTTTGAATTCCCACGAGGAAATAAATATCTAGATATGAACTGGTAATGGTCTGGATAAATTGCGTGGATAAAACTTGAGGAAAACGTTGTAAATGTTTAGGAAATTTCTAGGTCAGAAGTCAACAAATATCCAAATAAAATTCCAATTTTTCTCTAGCAAAATCTCGATCACGTTGAAAAAGCATTTAGATTTTCTTACAAAAATGTTCTTAGAATCAAAACTTATTGCGTGCTAATATAAACTTCCGTTTCTTTACTATACGTAGAGACAATTTCCATGAAAAATTGAGTATATTAACAGTTAACTAAAAATGTTGTGTACTCATTTTAGACTTGATATATAATGATATTCGCGTGCTGGTTAAAAATTTAAATTTTTGTTTCACCTTTTTTTATTAGAATTAGCAATATATTCTAAATATATTTTTCTACGCACGTTCAATAATCGTATTCATCTGTATGTGAAAATTTGTATAATTACACATGATATCTCAAAACAATTAAATACAACTTCACAAATACTAATTTTATCCTTATAACAATTCATCCATATTTTACAAAATATCGAATTTCACATGAAAAATACATGATAAAGGATAATTTATTGCTTTTAAGTATTTTTAAATAGCTAAACTTTAAACTTTTTATTGCATATTTGATACAGAAAGCTAATCTTTACATTTATTTTTTATTGATTTAAGCATCCTGGAAATTCGGGATTGAAAATGATTGCGTATAAATGGAATAATTGGAAATTTTTCATAGATCGTCTGAGAATTCTTGGCAACGAATCTCATTATTGAGAATTTATCGATAGCTGTACACTTGATATCACTGAAAATTAACTTAAGGCATTCAGATATTCAAGCGTACGTATTAACAGTGCTGCAATAATGAATATTACACAAATAAAAAATCGTTTTTGAGATAATATATGGTATTTATTTATGTTATAAATCAGTCCTTATTAGTTATAACAACATAGATAACGTAGAAAAGTATATACATAAATTTCAGTAATTAAATTCGAATATTCCGATTTCTTAAGATTCTTTTAATTTTTGAATGTTTCAAATTTTGGTGTACTTTAAATATTCTTATAAATCAAATAATCAAAGTATTTGAATAAATTTAAACTATCCATTTAATTAAAGCGACTCGAATTATTCATGAATTATGCGATCATTATGCAAGCCTATCATCAACATTCGTTAAATCACTTAACTTATTCCTAGAAAGGTTACGAGTTCTAAAATGACATAATACTGACAATAAGTTGTTAAAAGCTTGGGTTATGATTATAGTTTTATAATTACATTATAATGTCATAATTTTTCAATTTCATATATTTCTATTTATTTATTATCAGTCATATGCATTACGAAATTAAATATTCCTGAAGATTCAAGAATTGAAAAATATCCAAGGATTTAAAAACATATACGACATGTGTACTTAAATGTATACATGATGTAGAAATAATGTTTAAATACTAAAAAAGTTGTTGCCTCATGTAGATACGTAACAAATTCGAAGATTAGACTGTAGAAACATTTGGAAACATTCACGTATTACCGCCGTGCAATGTAAGCTCGTATAAACGGTTTGCCTTTATCTAGATTGTAATGATTCGGGGATGCATGTACGCGAGGCTTTCACGCCTTGATGATCTCATTTAATAATGATGTTAAATCGCGCGATTACGAAACTTAATAAGTCTTCGAAGCTCCGAAGGCGTTAAATTATGTTTAAGTAATATTTGTACATATTACTTGCGCGCGTACGTTGTTAATAAAACATAAAATTAAATTTAAAACATTGGCAATTCCTTTGAAAACATAAATCTCACTCACATCGAATTCAATTTGACGATTTTAAAAGGTGTAAATATAATTTAGTGACCTGCATTGAAACAAAGAAAAATTTGTGAAACAAATGCAGTTAACTCGCTCAGCTGCAATGCACTAATCCAGTCTTTAACTTAAATGGTCGTGATGAATTAATACAGATAATAGTACACGTGCTCCACGGATTAGTTCAATTTGTTTGGATAAGATATTCACACGAATTTCATATTCCCAATCTAGATATTTGAATGTACTTAGATAATCAATATATCTAAGACAAGATTTGGAATTGAATTCGATTCGCATTTAACAATAGCAGTTCAAACTTTGTGCAACACTACATACCATATCTTGTCTAAATGCAATACATTATTAACAAACAAAACATAATTCGTAGGCGAAAACTCGAATCGGTTTTGGACTTTGTTCGAAGGATGCAATGTGGCGATTTTATTTCATCTGCGACCCAAAATTCAATGTTCCAACTATGCTAATAAAAATAAATCATCCTAACTTACGAACAATTCAGCTCATCGAATGACTCAAGAAAAAATCGATCTTCGTTAGCAACTTTGGCCCATAATGGGTCATTCATTTCAATTCGATTGCTATTCTCAATGAACGAAAAATTCGTATCACATTAATGTCAATCATTTTGGTAGTAAATTGTGACATCAGTTTATTATCGGATACTGGTGAGCTATGGGTAATATTGTGATCATTAGATACGGTATGTTCATTACATATGTATGAAACGAGAGAGGATTACTCTTCACTTCACGATATCTAGCCTTTTACCGGACAGAGTACGACACTGACCAGAAAAATAATATTTTCATTGACCAATAGTAAGGTCTCCTTTATCTCACGAATCTTGACTTTTTCGTTTTTCTAGATTCTATCGAAGCAGACTAGTTTTATTCTTTTCTCATTCTATTTCTGATAACAAAACTTTTAAATTCAGAAAACCATTGTTAAAAAGAATGTATGACTGAGAATCGCAATATTAGCTCACTTTTTTATTTCAGCTACATTTTATTCAAACTGTATTAGATTGTGTAGTTATGTCTCTTACAATTATTCAACATTTCCCAATTTTTGGAACAAACTGAAGTGTTTTAGCAGTCACTTTCGTAGACAATGTATTTAGAAAGTTTTCTTGAATTCGTAAATATTCATTGCACTGATACGTGTACGTTTTAACTTGTTAGTTAGCGCTTTTACAACATGATTTGATCTTGTGATTTCCAAAATATCAGGTGTTATGTAAAATGCAAGTTGCATGGTTTTTTTTAATACTATAAATTTGTGATGGAATTTGCATTAGTCGGTTAAATTCGTCAAAGAGTCAACAAGCTCATGACTAATTTAATATATTTCTTTTAAATATTTTAACAACAGTATCTAACTTTAAGGTAGATGAATAAATGTATGATTACTAGATAACATTCGAGCAAAATACTAAGTGTTAAATAAGTTAAAGGTGTTCATTAAAAATTTTAATTTCAGTATACTGTTCAAAATACTATGATTATTACTAAATGTTTACTGAAGATTAGAGCATAAAAATACTGCCAGAAACTAATACATAAACACCAAATGGTCTAAAAGTTATAAATACATTACAAATTAGATTATAAAGTTGCTGTTTAATTTATAATCGACTCATCAGAATTTCATTTAACTTTGTGTTTAGTTTACTAATGTAAAAAAATATTGATATTATTCAGTTTTATCGAATATGTAATATTATTACAGTATTAACCAATATAGCGTTGAAGAAAAAACAATCTGTAATTTATCGTCGATTTTTTCACATTAATTTTGAAAAGTTGTTTCGAGAATTATTTTAGAAATATATTTTAAAACTCTTATTAAAGTAGAAAATAGTAATTAAAGAAAAATTACTAAAATATATTTTATTTTCAAATATTTTCTTTTTATTTTCAATTCAACATTAAAAGTAAATGTTGCTCTTACATTGCAATTACACATAAATTAATTAAGTATAATAATTCGTTAACTTCAAAAGTAATCAATAAAATAATCATCAAACGAAATATTTATTTCTATGTATATTTGTTGTAAACATAAACAGTACATATTCTGTTGATTCTCCTTCAATCTGTATACTTATTAAACAATAGATTGTATCAGACGAATTATGTGCTTAGATACTTGTTTGAAAACAATTAAATCAAATTCGTTTTACTAGAAATAAGAGAGTTAACGACGTTACGAGAATAGATTATATTATGACAAGTATATAATTTTAAAATAAATATTGCTTTAAAATCACATTTCGATTAATCTGAATAAAGAACGTTTAAATATCGGAAGGGAATGAAATGATCGTATCAAGTAAACTCTCAAATGTCTGATGAATGTCGATTAATTTGAAATCAAGTAACACAACAGTATCATCCAACTTTTGTTTAATTGAATTCATTGTTTATTTACATGTTGAGTTCCATTTACTGTCGGTAAATTTTAGCTGCCATCAAGATCATTGCTAACACGAAGTGACATCGTTCGTATCAGAATTAGTTCCGATAATTAAATCAACGGTATTAACTATCAGTTTGAAATAGCGAGGACCAAATTCCAGTAAGATTCAACGGAAACACCTACACAAACGTACACGACTGACTTTAGTATAGCTTGAAGATTTCAGCAAGATTGTCAAGCCCTACCTTTGAAAATTAATTGACCGAAGCGATCGAATCTGGGACATCAATGTATCAGAATAAAAAGCAAATATATAGAGAAACTGAATTTCATTTGTACAAAAATAACAACAAATTCAGCTAAATCATTCGAAGGCTGTTAATTATCTTCACTAATGACATGGTTTTTAGTCGTTAAAAAAGTATGAATTGACCAATTGTAAAAACTTCCTCTTCATTCGGGTTAATTTGTAGCGGAAAATCGTTGTGGCGTATATAAGAATCTACCCCATTTCACAAGATACTTATTCATTCGCAGACTTCTCGTGCTCTGATTGAGTACTCTTACGCCTTGAATTGCAACCAGTGCTTCGCAGTGAATCCACAGCCTAGCGACGAGTTCGTGTCTACGTCACACATCGTGGCGTGCTTCGCATATTTCTTGGCTTATTTCCCAACCAACGAATTACCTAAGTGTAATTAGTGTAATTCGGTCAGCAATAGTAAACATTTGCCATTTGAAAGTGCTCCTTCAAGCCCTTAACAATCTCTGTTCTCATAAGAACTAAGGGTACGTGCTAGATTATCGAATTAACTGTCAATTTAAAGTATTACGTGAAACTTAATGGACAATATTGATTGTGTTTGGATGCCATTTATGGCCGATAATATGGAACAGATGCAAATTGAGCTGGCAAAATAATTTACAGAATTACTTCGAGAGAATTCATTGTGTCAAAGCAAAAGTAATTGCACTGGAACGATTAAATGCAATATTTGAATCGAAAATTTTCAAATCATAGTTGGAATAGTAAAGAGAAAGTTATGTGTATTGAATAATGAGAGAATGTCAATGTTGCTAGAAACGAAAACTTTTCGTTTATTCAATTAAGAAATATCATTGAGAGGGATTTATGGGCCGCTGTCGTGTAATAAAGCAAGAGCAACGTTTACCTTGCACGATAAAAAGTTGAATTCAAGCCAACACTCTCTAAGTCTAATTTTACTTCGCGAAGTTTGAATTGTTTCGTTGAATACTTCAAGTGGAATAATTTAAAATGAATGCGGTCAAAGTGCTTCTGATTGTACTAACAAAACCAGAAATCAGTATACGGTTATCATAATTGAAAAATCTTTTGTATAATAGCACGTCAGTGTTGAGAATTGTTACACACAAAGAAAATTTCCACGAGTAAACTGATCTGTCAACTTTCAGTCGGTTTCAACGATGATATTTATTTGTTGAGTTTTAATTCAAAAATGTTTAATTTGAAGTTTTGAAGTTGTTTAGTTATCTAATACGCTGAATATTTGAAATAATCATTTCAGATATAAGTAAGATAATGAAATCTATTTGTTTAATTTATTATGTTTGCACTGAAAATATTAATTATTATTTATGTTGCTCATTTGTTTTAAATTATATTGTAAAATTATTTGTTTTAATAAGTGTTTGACTTCATGGCACACTGAAAACTGCGATCATTCAAATTTTCTATAAAAAAAATGTCTAATTTCGTGATATTCCTGTTTCGGAAATATTTTTTCAATTGCAAAATAATTAAAGTTTATTTATATAATATGTTTATGCTACGAATATTATATTAACATTATATAACTTGTCTTTTTGAATTCTTCCAATTTTATTAGATATTTAAATTAATTTCAAACTGTTGAGTTGAGATTGACAAAAATTTAAAACGAAAATATGGATAAATCAATCTTTAAAGTTATATCTGAAACTTGAATTATTAGAAATAAGATCTATAATGAATTCCAAAATTAAAAAATCTTTTTTTCTCTATCAATGATTTGAGACTGAAATAACTAAAAACATTTATTATGTGCTAAAAAATTCAATTGTTTTCTATTTTCATTTTTTAACAGTAATGAAATTGTTCTATTTTATTTTTTAAATTTTATAACAAATCAAGTTAAAGGTAGTGACATAAATTTCACATTGACGTGAAAAATGAAAAACGCCTTTTCGAATTTTTTAAAATTCGTAAGGTATATTAATAACAATAAAAGATCCCAAACGTGGTTGAAGTATCGAATAGAATTAATAAATTTTTATTCTATAAATTTCATGTTTTTCAACAAAATATGACTCCCAATAATAAATACAATGTGTAACGAAAAAACATCGTACAATGGTTATATGTGATGTATACATAATCTTCTTCACATCTTTTCCAGATTAATCATTTAACAAGAACATATTTTTCGCGAGAGTATTAAATAATTATTAGATGAAGCAATTATACTTCTGTCGCACCCGTGATTTAATTAAAACATACTCGAACCGAATTTTTCCTACTGCCACTGATTGAAATGACAATCACAATTAATATCCAATTAACATTAATCCAGGTTTTTAATCCTTCTATTTTATCTATCCACATAATCATTCAGACAAAAATGTAAATACAAGAATGCAATTTAATTAATAATCTACACCCTCAACGCGAAATCTATGAAATCGTTTTTGTCTGAATGACAAACCGTTCACCGCATGTCAACTAATAAAAATTAATCGCAACAATATGTGTCATCACTCAGTAGCACCAGTTACATCAAGCATTTAAAGTCTCTTACTAAAAAATTACAAAGATGATCTACAAAGCAATCACAAATCAATTTCAATCATCAACCTGATCATTTTCCACCGATGCTTGGTGTCTTTTATAATTCACGTAACTTTTAACATTTTTTAACCTCAATATTCCCGAACATATTCATTTCAATAAATCCCGTATACCCAAAATAGATGATGAGCCTGATGAATAAATAATCCACGACGATTTTATTTCCAAATCCTTCAAGTTTACCTTTTCTATCTAAACGCGAAAGACAAATCCCCTATTAGTTGAGTCGATTTTTGGTGAAATAACTATAAAGTAGCAGTTGTATTAGTTGATCCTGAAAAGACAAAAACCCTGTGTCTCAATTGCGAGTGCGTAGAGCTGTCCAATATCTAAATGAAACTCTCAATGTTATCTGTGTGCTCGTGAACCGAATCTCCGGGGCATTGGTACACGCACATATTGGACGCTGGTACATCGACATAACTCGCAGGCGTCAGGGACAATGAACGCGAGGCAACTTCACGGCGCCGTGGTCACCTTTACCAGCTCAGAGTCCCACTTGGTAAGCTCTGTATCAGAAGCTCACTCGAAGGAGCAAGAGCCTTTCTTTCGGAGGATAGCTCCAGCTGGCTCGCTGATCCGTCGGACGTACTCACCGACGCGCACCTAACTGCCGCTATAGTGTTACCTGTACAGAGTGTCCCAACATTTCTGTTTCATTCTCCTTTTTTCTTTTTACCAACAGCACTGTCAATAGCTGAATTATTCGTGAAAATTTTTCAAACTACAAACCTCGAAAAAATGTTCAAAAACATATATAAACAATTTTAATCTAATGATTATTTTAGCGTTAAAATTCCATGAGAAAAAATAAATATGTATTAAGTAAAATTATTAAAAATGGTTTCGAATTAATTTGTAATTTCAGTAGTCTAGTCAATGTGAGGTCAGACGTAATATCTAAAATCTCATTTATTATAATTCAAGTATATTATTATATGGAAAAAGAATACATAAGCAATATGTAATAAATGTTCTGTACGTTATATAATGTTTTTATTGTTTTATACATATTCAATTTAAATATTTTTTTCATTCAGAATAATAATAAACATAGTTTCTCTGAAAACATGCTTAGTGAAATTCGCCTTTTTTCGACATTACCTTGAAAGCAGAAAAAATATATAAGAAGACGAATAATTTATCTTGCATCTTGTATACTAGTTCAAATATTACGAATGCCACTTATTTATAGTAAGTTGTAAGATAATAGTGAACTCATGGCCAGGACGTTTTGAAAAATTTTCATAATTATCGCTCACTGAGAAAAATAATGTATTTTCAAGATAGAAAATAAAACGAAAATAATTAATTATTACTATAGATTTAATTACAAGACAATTTTTTCTCAGTGTAAGCGTAAATTTATAAGGATTCGAGGTAACATTTTCAGGATATGTACTACAATATATCCATAATGTACCCCATAAACCTAACACACGCAAATGTTGTAGGTCCACTTATGCGTGTGTTTGATAGCTTTTAGCGAGAAGCGACGTGCACTGTCCGAGACCTCTTCTCCTCGAGTCTACACCTGCCCGATCTCACGCGAAAAAAAGGTTGCCAACGATACGTTTCAGCTTTCGTGAAAATCTTTCTTTGCATAAATGTATATTGAATAACCAAAAAAATCGCTAATACTTAAGCCTCCGTCTGATCTAACTTGTTTGGATTAAAAGAATACAGTTAAAATATTTTTTGAAAGAAAACATTAAGTTTACGCCAATTTCTCATTAGTTAATAAATATATGTTTGAATTTTATACTCACCTATAAATAAGGATATAAAATTATATTTCGATATGAAACAATTTGAAATTCAAATTTTGTAAAAAAAGAGTTATCAAAATGACACCGTCTGTATTAGGTATATATACACTAATAAGGTAATTTTATTTACTGCTCAAACTAAAATCCTTTTTTAAATATATATATATATATATATATCGAGTATAGTATATATATCGCTGAACATTCTATACATCAATACTAATGAATAATCTGTCACAATAGAATGAAACGTATCGTCAATAAACCTTTTTTGCCTTATGGCTTCTTGCAAGGCAGGAATGATCGCCCACTTATATCTGATGTATGTATATACACGCGTCACAGTTCACGCAAGCGTAGAATCGCCCACCGTTTTGCACATGCACCTAACCTCTTTATTTGTCTCGTTCTTTTTTCTCAGAGATATTAAATTGTTTAGAGATAATAAAGGTTCGATACTATATTTCAATTGTCATTAATTCAGAGATGTTATATTTAATGATCTTTTCAGCAATAAAATCCTATACTACTCCTTATAATTTTTCAAATAAAACTGCTCGTTTTATGAGAATTCTTGTAATTAAACTGTCTATTAAATATGAAGTCTATGAAGTATATATTTTTGATTTTTCAAAAATTGCGGAAAAGGTTTTTCTGCAGGTATTTTATTTAGTATCGCCAAAAATGTATAAAATACTAATATAATCGATTCGATCTTAAAATATTTAATGAGCAGGGATTTTTCATCTTTATTTCCTTTTAAAAAGCACTGACTTTTTAGAAGAATATTTTTTCTGTGCTGTAATATCCGCTATTGTTTGCGTCGTTATAACTTGTTTATTTTTCGATGCTGTTAATTCGAAGACACTTACATTTTATTCTATAATACATTAAACTAATAATTAGTCTACAATATCTCAACGCAGTAGTAATGTGTCACAACTTCCACTTTATACATCAAGCTTTAACAGAGCTTTTATTTAAAAAACAAATATTTTCAACCAAGAGTTAGGTATTGTAATTTTTTAGATTGCGCACAATAAGCATGAAAATTATATAAACAAAACGCACAAAATGCATGAGAAGTATATTTTATCTGTACAAAACACCTTATCACAATGAAAATTATACTAAATTATTTTTCCAGAACATCATTATTCTCATCATGGGAATTATAATTTTCATACTAATTATTGCCAAACGTTGAACGAATTTACGGTATACGATGACTTAATTTCGACAATATACAGGAATTTTACATTTGGAACCATACACGGTTACAACGAATTTTAATTTGTGAAAGTTCATATTGAATCCTATTTATTGATAATCTTGATGAAAACCTTCCGTATAGAAAATTAAAATTGATTCAATTGAACAAAATGTTTGTTTGAATATGCATCAATATCTTCAATACATTTTATTTGAATTTGTTATTGATAATAACATACATGAATTTCAATTTGGTTTAATTGTTTGTATTTTATGTCAATTAGTTGCAAATGTTAATTTTGATATGTTTCTGAATCATACGACACAGTATTATTCAAATGATACTACTTCATTGATTGCACAAGTATTCTGGTTATATATTTACGTTATGCAGTCAATAAGTTACCTAATTTTAACGTATAAGAATTTTAATGTCCATATATTATAATATATCTACATTAGAATAAAAAAAATTATTATGGCATATAAAAGGAATTTTAATTTCTGAAAAAAGAACTATTGTAATAAATCCTTTTTATATATAGATCAACATGTAGAATCCGATTTTTCAATTTATTTTTGTTTTAGATACCAATAAAGCACCAACAAGTTTTTTTGATGCGATATTCAGTTCACTTTTCATGTATAGGTAAAACTATGATAAGAATTCAATAATTATATTAATTTTCATTTTGCAATAATGATACAGTACTGTTTTATTTATAAATTCTAAATGTTTCTTCTTCCTCATTGTTTAATTTCAAATAACTACTGTTCTGATTTTTAAATCTATTTTATAAATTGTTTCAGTCGGATAATTATTTGCTCGTAAATATATAGAATACACCTTTTCATCATAATCATAATTCCGCTCCATCAATTTATAGTCGCGTTTATTATTCAACAACAAAGTGAAAGGTGTAATTAGATTCCTTAATCTGCAATATTCGACAAACTAATCAAGATATAGTAATTACAATGTCTCTTGGGACCAAAAACTCGGCTGTTGAAAATTACTAACTTTCGATTAAAGTTTGTTCTATCACTTCAT
>JABFQD010000925.1:0-21272 GCA_022817045.1 Psix sp. ZL-2020 | reverse complement strand
ACATCTTTTGTGAATTCTAATTTGAATTCACAAAAATTATATGTCTCAAAATATTATATTTCTCCGATTGTAATTTCGCCACGTTGGATAATATTTTTAAAATATTAATAATTCAATTCAATAAAGTTCGGCTATTATTTAATTAATAGAAGAACATTTCAAAATATTTTCATTTTAATTATCATATTATGAATGTTTATAATGGAACTTTTAGAATATTTGTAATTCCTATTAAGAATCATAACATAATAAGTATCATGAAAATGTAAAACAATTATTTTATTAATGAATAAAATGAATTAGCTGTATCAATGAAATTAATATTTGGCATACCTCGCTTGGTAGTCAGAGGGTTAAAATATAATAAGTTATAGAAAAAAATATATCTTGACACATTTAAATATAATAAATATAGCATATTTAGAACATTTATTAGAGTCATTTTTGATTTTGAATTATTACGTAAATTAAAGTAGAAATATATTTTTTAATTAGTTATAAAGGAAATGCTTGTTGTGTGTAGTTATTCAAATAATAGCGTTTATCAATAAAAACAGAAATATTTGTTTTATACATATATAAAGTAATGTTTCATAGAATTAATCGTGTCAAGATTGCTAAATATAAAAACGTTTACGAATTCTTAAATCATTATTTATACAAAAATGAATTAAATATTAATGATTTAAAATGTTCAAATCCAATGTGTCGAAATCTAATTACATCTATACAATGATTTTTCGTTTCCTTAAAAGTAATTTGTAAAGAGTACTTGTAAAAGAAGTAATTTTTCCGAATTCCCATCATCTACAAATTTTCCAGAAAAAAGGACCAAAACGGAGAAAATTGTGGAATGCGACTAACATGGAAAATGCAATTATTGCAATTCGCGAAAAGAGAATGGGATTCAAGAAAGCAGCTGCAAAATATCATGTACCTAAGTCAACCCTGTACAGGTTCTGTACAAAAGATAGTTTATCAAATACTTCTTACGAGCGGCCATACTTAAAAACCTTCGATTCTAAAGTGTATTGAATTATTTAAATTCTAAGGATTAATTTATACGCAACACAGACAAAGTATCTTTTGACTTACCAAATTATATGACTTCATTCGATTACTTGTAACATTTGATATGTTACATCAATTTATTAACAAAGTATTGACAAAATAATCCTAATATAAATTTTTTACTTAAGTGTAATCATGGATTTATATTTAAGATTATTTAATAAATTATATATATTTGCCAATAAATTTAATTTCACATTGATATTGTATATTTTAGTGTGTTGAGTATTTATTGTTCGGGTGTATCTAAGAGTGTTTTATTTCAAAAAAATTGTTATTCTAAAATTGTCTGCTTATGACAAGGAATATTAGTTATTAAACAATATGCACATTTTTCTTTGTTTATGGTTTTGCATATTAAATTACTCCAACATGAAGAACACTGATATAATAAGACGTGCCAATTTTAACTAATATATGATTATCTACAAAGTTGCATATTTACCAGTATGATTGAATATTTTCATGAAGAGCCACTAACATTTAATTTCGATTAAATTAAATCTTAATAAGCATATCACAATATTTATTATAAGACCCAAAATATAAATCGTTTTAAAAATATTATTTTCATCAAATACAGTTACAAATGAACAACGATCGGATGTAATTTTCAACTATTGTTTGGATCTTCATAAACATATTTGGATTCCAATAGAATAACTGAATAAAGAAAGCTTAATTCAAATATTCTAAAAGCATTCCACCTTGTGTGTTTAAAGACACGTCGTAAATACCGTCTAAGGGTTAAAAAGAATATAAGTTTAATCTTGTATTTAAATCGTAAATTTGGATACATTGATATGAAAGTGAGAAACATGTAAATATCAGTAGGACACGAGTAGTTCAAAAAATGTTTCGATTTTTTAGATGCAAATTCAAGGAACTTGTAAATTATTATAATTATTTATTTTGTCATATATGTTTGAATGTATTAAAACATGATTTGATTAACATTAATATTTGAATTGGGATAAAAATCATAATATAAAGATAAATCTAAATGGTTCAGATTGGACAAGAATATAAAGAAATGGTCACGGATCAATACGCCCACGTTTTATGCAGTATGGATTCTAGTAAAAGATGGCATAGATGCGTCAATTGCTACAAGATCAACAGAATGAAAGGCATGTCGACACACGAGGCACAGTGCAGAACCAGAAAAGTTTCCACATATTGCGCTGGTTGTAAGAATTCAAGAAATAGGCCTACGATTTTGTGCAGTCCTTGTTTCAAAGTATTACACGAATTTTACGATTAAATTCATCAAGTTGACTCTTTGATGTCTGATGCAATTAGATTTTTATATAATTCATTATAATAAAGTTCGTTTCTACATTTTCTTTAGGTCATTCTAAAAACCAAATTTGACTTGTACATGAAATTTTTGTAAAAGACTATGCAGTCACATTAAATGGTATTCAAATTTAATGTGACGTTAGTCTAATTTCTCCGAATAAAAAATGTAAATCTGTCCAACTATCTAATGATTTCATATATAACAGATTTATTTTTCATTTTTTACTGAATTTTTTATGTTCAGTATTTTAATTATGTATATATGGGATATACTTACACTTTCATTGCATTATTGTTTAATAACAGAATTGTCAATAAAATCAATTTTCTATGGTGTTGAAAGATTTATTAACAAATTTCATTTATTCTTATAAATGGCAGTGAAAAAAACGCATTCCATTGTCACGATAGTTTTGAATACAAAATTTGTTTAAAAGTCTTCGAAGATAAATAATAACGGAAACTTTCTATCTTGGATTTTTGTCATAATTTTGTTATGATTGCAATAGTTTTTTACTTTTAGATTAATATATTTATTTCTGAAATGATTAAAATGACTCTGCTCATTGAGTATCATTAAGGTAGAAGCAAATTTTAATGAATTAATAAAAGACTGCGAGAAGTCAGCCTTTTTGCGAGCATCGCAACGCAAATAAAATCCAATAAAATAATGCAGTATTCAGCTTGTAATTCTTGATGTATTTAATTTTTACAAACGTTTTGAATTTCAGCTGATTCACTTTTTATACTGTGAATGCATGTGGAGTGAACGAATTTATTAGCTTTATGAAATCGGTATACCAGTGGTATTACACTTTTTCGTGTACAAAAATCTATTCATTTATTACAGTGATAAATATATATATATATATATAGTAACAAACTAACAATATAAATAACTTATTTTGATGTAATTTATGGTATACTAATTTCGTTGAAACTGTGTTGTATATTACAATGATGATGATGATGATGATGATGATGATGATGATGGCGATGATTTGCTAATGATCGGTTTGATAAATTAATGAAATGTGAATAGATGTACAGCTTCCGAATAGAGACAAATTACTTTATTATGTTTTCTAGTAATATTTGTTGAAATATTGTTTGAAATAAATTGATTTATAATAACTGCACCAAAGTATCTTTATTCTTACACATACTTCAACCTTACGAACTTATTATTTTAAGGTTCGTATAAACTCAGTTTTCCTTACTTAAAACAAAAGATTAAAATGGACAATAATCACAATAAAAACTATACGTCTTTTTATATGTAGAGCTTAAAAAGATTATAAAAGGTAAAATGAATAAAATCATATTTGTATTGAATACATGAATAATAATTAAAAGGAATATTATAAACTAAAAATTGCAATAATGCTTCTTCAGGACTCCCCAAGAAGTATGGAAGAAGAAGAAAAACCCGGCAGATTCAAAGGAAGATACAATTCGGCAAGGAAGAGCGACAACCCAAATTATAGCACGACACTAAAGCCTGCGATGAAAAATCAGTATAAACCATTCTCTTGCGATCTTTGTACTTTGGCATTCACTAGAGCATCTCATCTGGCACGACATAGACGTGTTCATACTGGCGAACGACCTTTTGCCTGTTCAATTTGTCCCCGAATGTTTGCCAGACAAGACAAACTGAAACAACATTTGGATTCTCATCTTCAATGGCCTAAACGAAAAGCTTTGGAAAACGCTGCCAAAGCTCAGGCCGCTGCTGCCCCTGCTGTTCCTGGCAAAGCTAAGAGGGGAAGGCCACGAAAAGTTCAAGTAACTTACTTATAAACACCTTACATTAAAAGATTGTGTAAACTCCACCGAAATAATAAAATACTGAAAGTAATTCAAATTAGGATATTGAATTTCAACTGAAAAGAAAAGCAAACTTACAAGGATAAAGATATGTAATCTCCACTGAACTTTAAAACGCGATTAAGATAAAGATATGGATACTTCACCGAATATTCTATTCTTTTGTAGACAATTTATTTTATTCTAAATAATAATATTTTGTATATTTCATGTTTGGTGTATGTGCATAATCGCGTTTGACATTTGCGTGCTTATTAATTATGTTTGGTATATGAGTATATAATACAAATATCCTTCAAACAATATAATTTAAAACTCGTATTATAGGAAAATCGAGAATTACAGTCGATTTTTTCGTATAAAAGTCAAATTTAACACAAAATATTCTTAAATTAAATTATAAGACGGATATTTGTATTTTTATTTTTTTATTGGGATACATGATGAAAATAATCTTCGCTATGTTCATTTCTATTTAGTTTGTAATATTTTTTACGTCATTCAAAAACATAACATGTTGGTAGCCTGAAAGGCTACCAACATATTTCGTTTTCTCATTACGTGAACTATTGCAAAACTCTGCAAAAATGAAATTTAGGCTGGCAGCCCCTTCGGGTTACCAACCTAAAATTCGTTTTTTCATCGTTGTGTAATGTACTATTCAAAATATATCAATTGTTTGTAATATCACAAATAGTTTATTTTTATTTTATTCTATAATAATATAATATAAGTATTACACATAACACAAAATTATGGGACTTGTGACATACACGATAAATTAGTTTCAATAGCTGTAAAATAATTTTTCAACAGCGAGTTTTTGTATTAATTGGATAGGATGTCATATTTACTAATATTATATTCTATTACCCCCATATCCTACAGCTATACACCCCTATAAAGTAAAATATTTTTTCATAATATTTAATAAGAAAGTGATTTTTTTTATGCTGATTTACTTGCGAAAAGTATTTTCAACACTAGTGCACAGTGTGAAAAGTTCTTTCCACACGGTCAAAACTGTGCCAAAACATTACTTTCTTATTATTTGTTAAAAAAATATGCATGTTGCACTCGCGTGAAAACGAGAATTTTTCAAACTCGTAATACAATATACTATTGTTGAAACAAAAAATTACTCTACAATCAATAATCGTTTAAACTGGTGAGCATAAATCGCGTAATGGAGATTTAAAACTCATGTTTGGGGGGAATTTCGAACTCGAATTTGATAAATTTATTCTTTTCATATATCTTCAAATATATAAATAAAATGTATGGCTGTTTTTTGTTTCTTAATAACCATAAAATATTTTCATATTCGTTTATAAAAATTATTCATAAGCGCATAAAATAATTTTTAAAAAATATTATGTGACAATAAAAGCATACAAGTAAATATATTTAAAATTTCACTATTCTTATACTTCCAGTTGTTATTAACCTCTTAACATATAATTTAATAGTAAACAATTTGTTAAAATTATTCCTTAAAATATATTTCTTAGAAAGAATTACATGTTAAAATATTTATTGAGATAAATTTGAATGTAAACTTCATTCTTAATTCAAAATTCCAGTAAAGATTCTACAGTGAAGTCTTGCTATACTTACGTGACCTAATCCAGATAGTTTTAATGACTTAGATTTAAATATCAATCCACGAAAACTCAATGCACAATTCCGTAAAATATGTTTCCAAATAATTATGAAGGTATAAAGTTTCAATTTCAATTCGGTTGTGTATTAAAATGTTCAATTTCTATTTAATCTTTGATTATATGAAAATATTGAATATCTGTTTCAAATGACTCTTTTATTTTTGATTTTAAAGTACGTAATTTTTTTAAAAATTTAATTATTTTAGTTATATCATGGTACTCATTTTTTTCAACTTATCTCTCGAAATCATCTTAAAAATATATTTGGAGTTTTTTCAGGAGCAAACAAACATACATTTACCAGATGTTCCAGCGAACTTTAACTAGTATGGTATGTATGTGTAATCATGTTTGATGTTTGCATGCTATCATTTTTGGTATTTTGATGAATGTATGTAATCATATTTGAAGTATGCGTGAGAAATTATGTTCAATATTTACGCCGGTATAAATGTTTGACTCTTTAATCTTTTTGAATTGTGTAGATTATACCAAAGATGAATTATCTATTATGTGGGAAATATTGTCTTATCGTAATTGAATAGTTTCTTTAATTTCGGTGGAGGTTCCGTATCTTGTTACTATCTTTCAGGGCAATTTTTCAAATTCTTAAATAATAAATAAATAAAGATAAAGATTTTATATTATTTTTTATTTATTTCATTTTAGGTTTCATTGGAACAATCTGCAATGGAGGAAATCATGAAGTTTGGCGAATTCAGTTCTATGCTAAACAAATCTCAGGCATACAGCGCGAAAAGTGAAACGTCAGGTTTTTCAGACAATAGAATTCCTGGAGAAGTCGATATGCAAAAAGATAGAAGTACTGCTGCCGATACAGAAAACCGAAGCGATGCGGTTTAATAAGATGAAGTCATCCTTAAACCCTTTGTCAATCTTTAAATTATTTTTTTACCTCCCACATGATTTGACAAACAACTTTTTACTAATATATAATACATTACACTGTAATCATTTAGACTATTGTAGTAATAGTATTAATGTCTCAGTGTATATACATATGAAGCAGACGGAACTTGTGCTTTGTTTGTCACTTTATTTAATTAGATTAGAAGATAAAATCATTTTATTAGTGACTAATCTTTGAATTCCTAAAAGGCAACAAAGTAATGTTTTTCAAAGTTTTCATAAAAATAATGAATGATTGTTGAGTATTATAACGTATTATTATTTAGATTTATTTAAAATAATCTGGAAAAACTGTTAGTATTATAAAATTTGTCAAAATGCACTACCTTTAGAAAAAACATAATCAAAGATTACATTTTTAAACTAATTTTTTGACAATGCTTTAGAAATTATAATATAGTTCGATTTTATTTATTATTTTACATGCATAAGTATTACATAAAAGATTGATAATGCGTTTTAAATTGTTCATTATTTTATTCAATTTAGGGAAAATGTTATTTAAAAGGTATTTGCTAATTCAAAATTTAGTCACTAATAATGAATGTTTAAATCAAGTTTACATCTGGCAAAAATAATTTTATTTATGTTTATTTTAATTTTCATTGTGTTAACTGCGTTTCACATGATAAATTAAGATAATTAATAATGTCACTTTTTCACACCAAATATTGTTTAATGGTAACATAAAGTTACTTGCGTTAATGTAAGAAATTACAAGTATGACAAAATTATGAATTTTGTTATTTTGAAATAAGAAATTAATATCTAATAGACATAATTATTGATTGAGATCACCGAAAATGTTGTGATTCAATGAATCAGAAGTATTTTACATTTTCATGTAACGTGTGCAAAGATGTAGTGCGTATTATCTAATATTTACTTTTAAGAGTTGTTATTGCTTAATTAATTAATATAAGTTTGTGCAATATGAATTTTGTTGTTTAGCATACGAACAATTTTGTTGTGAATTAAAAATTTCTATTACGTTAATGATTTTTTATTAAAATCACAATTCATTTAAATACAATAAATTTGTTTTTTAAATAATTTGTTATTTATTAGTCAACAAATTTGTTTCCGTAAACAGAGAGAATTAAAGTGAAATATTTTGTCAAGAGTGAATGAATATATTATTAAATAGGCTAGTTAAGCATCTGGTCAGGTCAAGCAATTTGATTCTGTTATTTGTTGTGATATTGTTCAAAATAACACTTTGTAAAACCAAAATATGATTTCGTTTTAGATTTATGTAACAAAGATTAAACAAATCAAAATGGCATAAAGATGATTTATAAATTAAACATAATACAACTTTTTACATATTTCACAATAAGTTAAAAAATGTATTCGAAATAATTTATAGATTTATGAGAATTATTTTTAACAATCATTTACCTCACAATACATAATTTTATTTTAATGATTGTAGCATTATAATATTTTTTCAATGAGAGTGCTGTTTAACTGGCCTAAACGCAGGCAAGATCTAATTTATTTTTAAGAGATCAATATCTGTAATTCGATGCAGTTGGATCTTTATAACTGCAAATGCTTTAAACAAAAACTATATTTGCAGCTATATATTTTTATTAAATATTTTTTTTTATCGAATGTAATTGAAACTGGAGAATGTTTAAAGCAGGAACACTTTGGTTCATAACCGTATAGAATTTTGAATTTGCTATACAAAATAAAAAATTAACTGTTTATTAGAAAATCAAAGTAAGGTCTGAAAATAAAAAAAATTGTTCATACAAATAAATGATATAGTGAACCATAGTTAGTACTAATAATGAGAAATGAATTAATACTTTATTCGAAAAAATTAATACAATTTACTCTTGAGGGTTGAAATTTCTTAATATACACTAATATTTAAAAATACATTGTCCAGTTTTAATTGTTTATAATTTCATATATCTAAACTTACTGAAATATTGTAAGTAAATAATTGTATAAAGTAATAATTTAAAAATTTGTGAAAAAAGTATATTTATTCCTATAATGGATCAATTTCAAATGTAGATTTAAAAAAGAAACTTATGTTTTTAAATGTTCATTATCATAAGAGTTTGGAATTGTGTAATAAAAAAGTCAATTTAGTACCATAAAGTATTACAATTTTATTTCATAGTTTTCACCAGTAAAAATTGTTCTTATGAGCATTAAACAACAAAACACTGACTTTTCAAATAAACATTAAATCAATAAATTTCATCCAGTAATACTATTTTTAAAAGTTTTAAAAATATTAACAACCTGAATAATAAACTTTCTTTTACATATTCTATTTCGGTTTTCAGTTACATAGTAAATACTTATCACTAATGATAATTATAATTATTCATTGCAAACTCTCCTTAATATTATATACAATTTGAATCAGTCATTCATTTATTCATATAATATTCAGCTAAAATGTTCCAAGCTTTAGGTACCATAAATCCATCCGGAGGATTTTGTCCAGATTTAGCTAAACCTGAAAGAGAAATTTAAAATTTTAATATTTGATTTAAAAAACTATTTATACAGTTATAAGTAGCCATATTAAAAAATAATATGTATTAAAAATTACTTACTTCTCATTTTGGTTCCTGATATAAACTCAAAATCATTTGGTCGTTTTGGATCAAAGAATGTCATTTTTTTATTTTTTGTGTCATATGCAGCAACTTTGAATGGAACGATTTCTAAATTTTTCAAACCACGTGCTATAGATAAAACGCGAGCTCCATGAGTTGGATCATATAAATTACCATCTGGTGTAAGAGATTTATCCGGGTGTGGCATTCCAGCCGGATCTCTTCCAACAATATAAAAATTTGCTCCAGCATTCATTCGAGCTTTGGCGTGCCATTGAACCTGTTTTTATGACAAATAAAAAACATTAAATTTATATTTTTAGAATATTATTCTATGTATATAATAAATAATAAAAAATACCAACTTCTATAGGCCCAGCATACATCATAGGGCTTGGAAAAATAGCAAGCAAAGTAGATTCCTGAGGCAAAATACCTTCTTCGAGTACAGCTTTGTGTTGTGCAATTCTAACTTGCAAAGGTACATCATCATCTTTAGTCCAACCACCCAGTGGGTGTAAAAGTAAAACGGGATTTTTAAAACCTCGTTCTTCTAATAAACGTTTTCTAGTATCCTAATAAAATTAATTAATTTTAATATTAGTATTATAAAAATTTTTTTCATAGAAAAAAATGTTTGTTAAAATTACCTGCATAAGAAGTGCGTGCCCATTATGAATAGGATTTCTTAATTGGAATGCAAATATAACATCGGCTTTCATCTGCTTACACTTTTCTCTAATTTGATTAGGAGTTAACCTGTAGTCATCTAGACCATCGTTCCATTTGATTTTTTCAAAAACTTCAATATCTCCGCCAACTAACCAGTCTCCTGATTCGTGAAGCATTCTCACATATGGATGACCCAAGTTGTTTGTGCCGAATTGCCAGCCACATCTTTCTTCTTTTCTATGAAAATAAAATTCTGGTCGGCGCAATATCGCCAAACAAGTGCCTTTATATTTTAAGCTGATCGCGGAACATCCATCTAGACGTTCTTTGTCTTCTGTCCTTACCGCTAATACTATTGGTACAGACTGATTGATTTCTAAACCATCGTGGATGAGGCACTTCAAATGTTGGGTCTGGAAATAAAAAACAATATATAATATTAATTTAATTGAACAATTTGTTTACACAATTGCATTTGCTAATATAATCTTATTGACACAGTCTTGCATCAAGAGTACATCAAGTGATTTTCCCAGTATAATTGATAACATCTTAAATTATTATAAATAAAAATTATTCAAATTTTTGTTGAAAGCAAAGATACTTATACCTAAAAAAATGGACTGCATTATATATTAAATCTATGGCCATACAAATTTTAATTATAAACTTTTAATTCCATTTGTTCAGATTAATTAAGAAATGGGTTTAATTATTTTTTAACAAATATATCATTTTATGTTTGTTCATATTAAATCATTATTTCTACACAAATTATGTTAATATTATACTTTCTATATTAAACTTATTTTCATTGTTCCAATTATGATGAATTTTAAAATTCAGCAGCAACAAATGTGAAATTATCGAGATTAATTGGCAATACGCTTAATATCTTCTACAAATTATAATAATACCTGTAAATACTGATCTTCTCTCATAAAGCCCGTAAGTGGTGCTGCCCATCCTTCAGCCAACACTTGTAACCACTGGACATCCAGTTCCGTTATGTCAAGAGCTGGAAGTGTCTCTGCTTCAGCCTTCGCAGAAGATATTCTTTTCTCCGACACAAAAAGCTCTTTGACCATTGCTCCAGGTTTCGATTCTGATGGTATGATGTGCTGCTCTTTCAAAAACTCTACAACCTTGGTTGCAGACTCTTCCAATGTGTGGTCCACCGTGGTAACCACAAGGTCCGGCTTCGTCGGTCTCTCATATAATTGATCGATCCCAGTGAAACCTTTGATGGCACCCTCGCGAGCTTTCTTGTAGAGGCCTTTAGTATCTCTAGCTTCGCACACCTCCAGCGGTGTATCCACGAAGATTTCGAAAAAAGGCAGGTCGTATTCCCGATGAATTTGCCGCGCCATCTGCCGATCTTCCTCGAACGGCGAGACGAAGCTGCAAAGACAAATTTGACCACTGTCTGCAAATAACTTGGCGACCTCAGCGACCCGCCTGATATTCTCTTTGCGGTCCTCTTTGCTGAAACCTAGATTCCGATTCAGCCCGGTTCGCACATTGTCGCCATCTAAGCCATATGCGGGGATACCTAGGTCAACTAATAAGGCCTCGACTTGAAATGCTATTGACGTTTTTCCAGCCCCGGACAGACCCGTAAGCCAAACGGTACATCCTCGAAAACCACGGATGTTGCCCAACATCTGTCCTCTTTTTGTTCTTGAGACGTGATGTGCTTGGAAGGAGACGTTCGCACAACTCTGGTGACAAAATTGTTTTGTTTCAAATGATTTTTGTAATTGATTAGTGTTTACGGATATTTTAAACATAGTTTCGCGGAGAGTGAACAAGAAGTAAGAAAAAATATTGCGTCACTTGAATTTTAATTGGATGGTGATAACGTGAAGACTAACATGGTCTTAATCTGAAATTATTACTGGGCAAATCTAAAACCAAATAAACGGTAAACGAAAAAGTATGACAGTGAAAATATATATTTAAAGTAGCAATCGCAGCTTTGATATGATATGATATGATATTTGTGTATAACAGTAAATATTAATTTTGAACAAACTTTATTGATTAACAGTGTGATCAAAATAAAATTTCAACAACGAAAACACTGAATCAACAATTTATCACTTTGAGTATGTCAAACAAAAATTATATTACGTTATAAAGTATGAAAAATAATCATATTGCAATAATACTATGTTTAATATACAAATTCAAAATTAATAATTACTTTTTAAAAAACGATTTGCTAATAAAATAAATTATTGTTACATTTAAAATATGTTGACATTTCAGAGTCAAACTTTATTATAGCAATATGTAAAAGTAAGTTGAAAATAAGTAGTTCGTACATAGCGTTAACAAGTATGTGTGAAACTAAAGTATGTTTTCAACCAATATAATTTAGTTATGAAAATGACAGCTTGAAATTATTTCACAATAAAAATCTGGAAAACTGACTGCACTAATCTCCATAAGTGAAATTCAACATTTCTTTTATCTAAAGAGATAAATAATGATTATTTATTACCGTTAACTTATTTGTTTATCATTTTATATAGTTAAAATATAAAGTTAAAAATAATTCATTTCTAAACTCACCGACATGATCTTTTTCTTAGCACTTTTAAATTTGTCATTAGACATCCTGAATAATCTGTCAGTATTTTGTCCCAATACTGATTACTTTCTCCAAGGATGAGCGTCAAATACGTGGCATAGTATGTTTCCGTGCAAGTAGGTCACCTATGCCACTGTCATTCACAATATCAACGCAAAGACTTGAATGAATTTCCACAAACCTCCAATGACATTGAACAAAAAAAAAATTAAATTTAATAAATTATCACACATTAATTCATGCAAATTAATATGATTTTAAACAACGTTAAAACAACATTAACAATGATGAAGACATTTGATGTTATTTACGGGGTAAACAATTAAACACAAATCCAAGCATCATTGCGGAAAAACAAACGATCTTATTGACACAATAAACCCATCAAAAATATAAAAACAACAAAGTCGTTACTTTTAAATGAAGAAAACTAATGTAGCATTGCTCAGCAAAGAGTATAATAATTTATTAAACGATACAATCTTTATAAATTATCTATCAGTAATATATTTTAGCGGAGTAATCTGAATATTCATTTAGTTAGACTTTTCACAGTAAACAATTTAGTTTCCGCGTTATTTATATAATAAACTTTTTCTCCTAATGGGACACTATTGCATTCAGAGGACAACATTTTAACAGCATACATGGGACTCCTAACAGCTCCAAAAATATCTTCTACGTGTCCTAGCAAAGTATAATTTTCCTCTTCTTTTTCAAATCCCGGAATCTTTTGACGAATAAATACCGCTGTTCCAAAATCCAACAAACTCTCGGACGGTTGTGGCCTAACGGTAACGACTCCTAACTCGTCAATTAGAGCCTCGACGCTGCCGAAAAAAACGCGCTCGGCAGCTTCTTTTTTCTCCACTGAACCGACACTCAACTTCAATTCATCGATCTTCGCAACTATTTCTTTTAATTGTTCGTTATCGCTCATTTGCAATGAGTCGGATTCAGCTTCAAGGACGTTCATAATTATTCCGTCTGTTGCGATTATAAAAGAGAGAAACATTATTTAATCACGCAATAGTCAGTAGCAAAATTAATCTATTTGTTCACCCATAAATGTAAACAAACATTAACAATAATTAATTGATCGAATAATCAAACATTAGAGGCTTCGGTCGGAGTCATGATAATTTTGATGATTTTTTACTTACTTAGAAAAACGGTTTGCAGAACTAAAATTGTTTGTAGAGGAACAATTCAAATTAGAAATTTTGGTTGCGTTTGGTAATTTGAAGTAAATGTTAATCGGAAGAAAACATAACCTGAACAACTACCGGGTCAACCGGCTAATTTAAAATGCGTCGTTACTGGCTGGCTTTTGAAACAATGATAACGATAGCAGTTTATGGGACTTACATGTGGTTCTTCGTGTTTGCAAACATTTGACCGAAAGTAACGTTCTGCTTTGACGTTCATGAGTTTTTGACTTGACATCAAGTCATTAAACACGCGTCATGTGACCTGTAGGGACGACTGGTTCCAGTGGAATCAACGAATTGAATTGTTGCGTGAATGTAAGGTCAAGTTAGATAGCCGTTTCACTGGAAACGAATGTGTATCTGATATATGTCATGTTAAATCTGGATTATGCTATTTTAGAGATTCTAAGATATTATTGATTGACAGTTGATTGAAGAATTAAATTAATAATGTTTAATGTATTAATCAATAAAAGCTCGACATATGGCGCGATAATGAATAAATATGGGCTATTACAAAGATTCAGCTGGTGTATTTTAAAAAAGCTTTATTCGAATGAGGTTAGATATATGTTTGATAATATATCAATTTTATTTCATATTAATGACAATTGTTTAAAATTTATTTCTCTAATTTTTTATATGAAAATAGAGCTTTTTGTGTCTAGAAATAATATGTTTAAATTTTGTAGATGAAATGGTACAAATTTAAATTTTTTTAGGCAAAATTTTTTAAAAATGTTTTAAAATTTCAACAAATATTATTTCGGACTTTTAAACAAATTGGTCAATTTTATAGGTATCAACAAAATACAAAGATAGAATATTATCTGGGATCCAGCCAACAGGAAATATTCACCTTGGAAATTATCTTGGAGCTATCAAAAATTGGGTTCATTTACAAAATGAATATGAAGGAACATACTGGTTTATAGCTGATATGCATGCCATAACTGTTCCACAAGTAATTGATTCAATTTCGTTTAGAAAAGTAAACTGAAAGCATATCAAAATGAAATTATATCACAAATTTACTTTCATAATTTAATGTAAACTTATTGAGAAATAATTGTATAGGAATTATACATTTTTCTAGAATAATGTTAAAACATATTTTGAAATACTCAAGATACAAAATAATCAATGATAATTAAGCTATAGTTTTTTTAGTTTCCTTAAATTGAAAATTGAATGTTAAATTTAAAATAATTTGTGACCCTTTAAGCAGATAACATGTCCATATTAGTAACAATTTTATTTTAATAAGATTTAATAATGAATGCAATTTGATATCAGAATAAGAGAATAAGATGTAATAGTTAGAAATACATAATGTTTTTGAATAATAGCTTAGTTAAAATGCTGTTAAATGAAAAAATAAATATATAATTCATTGTCAATTGCTAAATGGTCATTAAAACATTCACCTTAATTTTGCTTTCAGTGTTACAACTTTGTTCGTTTTTATGTGGAATGTATATAAATTAAAATAAATTTATTTTTTTTATGTTAAAATGTCTTAATTTCTAAACTGTAAAATGTAATAACAATGCATAATTTAGTTTTGCGCCATTTATAAAATATTTGAATTTAGTTTTATTATTATTTGGTATTTTAATTGAATAATAACAAATAATTAACATTTTAGGATGGAAAAATTCTGAGAGAAAACATATATAAATCTTGTGCCATGTTAATGGCTTGCGGAATCGATCCTGATCGTAGTGTGTTATTTCAGCAATCAAAAATAAGTATGCACGGGGAACTGTGTTGGATACTTAGTACTTTGTTGATGTCAAATCGCTTGACACATTTACATCATTATAAAGAGAAGACTAAGAACTCAAAAAAAATGTTACATGGTCTATTAAGTTATCCAATTTTACAAGCTGCCGATATCATGCTCTACAAGTAATTTATATTGATATCTTGTTTACTTATGTGTTAATGAATTCAAAATTTGTAAATCCACACTTCATTTTCAGAGCTACCAAAATTCCTATCGGACAAGATCAGATACAACATGTTCAATTAGTCGAACACATAGCTCAAAAGTTTAATACAACTTACGGACAAACTTTTCCAATGCCTGAAGCTCTTATTAGTGGTAAATTAATTATGTCGAACTTTTTAAAATAATAAGAAATTAGTTTCTTAAATTCAATTATCAAACTAATTATATGTATTTATTTAGATACTGGAAATCGTATCAAGTCTCTCAAAGACCCATTTAAGAAAATGTCAAAATCAAGTATTTCCCAATTTAGTAGAATTGATTTATTAGATGATCCTGATGTTATACTGAAAAAAGTGAAAAAAGCCATCACTGATTTCACATCAGAGATATATTTTGATGAAGAAAATAGGCCCGGAGTTTCTAATCTGTTAATGATCCATTCCTTAATTACTGGAAAATCTATCACAGACATTTGCAAAGAAGTAGAAGGACTAGATACGGGGAAGTAAGTAATTAATGTTTTCATAATGTTTGCTTGTTTGTAAATTGTTTTACTGACAAGACCATGATTTTAGGTACAAGTTGTACTTAGCAGATGTTATAATCGATAAATTGAATCCAATTCGAAGCCGGTATTTTGAATTGATAAAAGAACCAAATTATCTTGTGAGCATATTAAACGAAGGAGCTCAGAAAGCAAAAGAAGAGGCTCAAATGTGTATGCGAGAAGTTTATTCTAAAATTGGGTTTTCATTAGAAAATAATGAAACTTTAACTAATGCAGCGTTAAGACAATAACAATATAATTTATTGTTGGCTTTACAAACTTCAGTGTAAAATATTTTTATGTACATAAATATTATTACTATTAACTAAGTATAATTAAATAATCTTATTAATTTTGATTCATATTAATTACTATTTTCCCTCTTAAATGACCTTCGGAAACGTGTGTGTATGCTTCTGGTAGCTCGTTAAAAGAATAAACTTTGTTTATCACAGGTAGCAACTGAAAAAACGATTAATAATAAGAAAATAGTTAAATTGATACTAAAAGTTATAAGCGCATATGTAATTAACTTGAAAATGAATTTAATGTTACTTTTATTGTTATTTTTTTATTTATTCAAAAATATTTTTCTTTTTTTTTTAATTTAATAGATATACAAATATTTTTGTTATTTTTATAGAAACTTACTTTTCGTTTTTCAACCAACTCGTGCAGTGCAATTAAACCATTTTCACATGGAAAGAAGAAACCCCATTTAACTGTGCTTATTTGTTCAGACATTGGCAAATTTTGTTTGATCAAATCACCTAAATTTTTAATTGATCCTCCAATTAATCCATGTGCGTCTATATTTTTCAAAAGAGGAGGATTCAGTGTAATATAGTTTTTGAATTTATATCCCTTCGATTTTGCAACTTCAACACCTTGATTTGCACAGTCTAGTATTATTTCATACCTAGAATTTTTAACAATTAATGGTTATTATATTAGAAATATTTTATTTATATGAGTAAAAATGTATATATAATTTTAAAAACTTAACACCATGATTATAGAATATACACTTACGGTCCTTCTGAATTTATGATGGAATCTGCATTATCTTCTTTGTAGTTCACAACTGTATCTGCGCCTATATTTTCCAACATTTCCACAGCATCACTGCTACAAGTTGTAATTACCTAATTTGAAATTATTATAATAGTTATTTATGTGATAAAACAAAATTTGTTGAAATAACAGAAATTCGTCAGATATATTTAAAAATGCATTTTAAAATTGAATTCTAAAAGTTTATCATTGAAGAATTGGAAATACCCTCATGTTCCATGATTTTAATAGTTGGATAGCTATTGTTCCTACTCCCCCTGAGCCACCAATTACCAGAACTGATCGATTCATTTTAATGTTTAAAAGTCGTTTGTATATTAGACCACCAGTTATCCATAAAGAAGACCAGGCAGTAAGTCCAGCATAAGGAATGCTCGCTGCTTCTACAGGTGTTAAATTTTCTGGTTTCAAACGTACCTTTAAATATAATTATGTAGAAATATTAATTAAGTTTTAAATTGATTTGATAATTAACAACTATTTTATTGAATTATAATCCTTTTTTCAAGAACAAAATATATAATACAAAAAAAAAAATTCACGAGAATTGCTTTTTGTTATTTATATAATTGCTTTAACAAATAACTATAATGGATGTTTATCTACATTTTTACTTTATATGACTTTATAAACTAATAGCAAAAATATATTACATTTTTAATATAAACAACTATTTCATTACAATATTTATTAAACGCAAACGTTTGATCAAATAATTCATAGAACAAATAATTACCAAAGATGAATCCACCAATACATGAGTTGCATGACAACCTTGTTCTTTGATAGGTACAACACCCCAAACGCTATCTCCTATTCGAAGTCGATCATCAACATCATGCCCTTTGGATACTACAACTCCTGCGAAATCTCTTCCCATCGTCAAAGGGAATTCGATAGTTGCATCAAATAAATTAGTTCCTGTTTCTAGCTGTCTGGTCTTTCTCCATAAATTTATTGCCGTAGCACCATAGCCATCTAAAATTATTTGCCATTTATTTTCAATATTTTTTAACTAAGTATTTTTACGTTAACTATTAATTATTTAAAGTAAGTAAATATTTATACTGACATTATCATTATTAAAATGACATAATATTAACTATTATCAACTATAGTAAAATAATAAGAATGCTTACTTATCATAGCAACATCTATAGGATTAACACTAGCAGCTTCAACTCGTATCAGGACTTGGTTTGTCCTAGATATAATTGGAGTTTTAATACTTTGCAATTTCAGCTCATCGATACCTCCGTACGAGTGAATTTGCCATGCTTCCATTTTCTCATCGTAATTAGACTTTTTCTGAACGTTTGCAGCAAATAAAGAATTGCATCGACGATTATAGGGGTTTAATCCCAAAAGTTGCAGGCTTCTTTTAAGCACCTTCATATTGATAAATATCAGAATTCAACACTTTCTAATCTCTGTAATCAATTTAAGATATTTCATTATTATAATAATAAATTATTATTATATATGTGATATTTTTATAAATAAGATAGTTAATTACATAAAACTTGAATGGTTCAATTTAAAGCTTTATATTACTGTGAAATTTAAAAACTGATATTGGAAAAACTATGAAGATCTATAAATGTTTGATTACAAAATATTGTTTAAACCGGTGATAATGCGACATAACTGATTATAAACGTGGAGTTGAATTGCGATGAATGGAAAGTGTCACATACCTTGTGGTTAATGATTTGTTGATTTAAGAATATACATTATTATGGATTCAAAATGTATCCAAATGACATTATATTCTATAATGATTTTACGATTTATTAACGGAATCAAAACTAACAAGAAATTGCAGAAGTCGATTATAAACTAAAAACTAGAGATACGTCAAACTATAGATAGATCCTGGTAAGATTTGCTTGCACATATATTTGAAATGTTGGCAACAATGATTGGACTTGTACCGCGAAGCATATCATGAATTTGTGAAATGGCATCACGTTTCGAATATTCATCTATATTCTACGTGTATATTATTTGAGTTGCATATAATATACCAGCAACAAATTTGTCGAGAACAAATTAATTTACAGATAAGTATACGGACAAATAATATAGGTCGAATAAAATTATCTTAGACAATTATTTTCAAAGAATTGACGTATTTTTTATTATTTATTTTTTAATATTCACAATGATCAAATTATGTGCATTATATTGTACATAAATATTACAAATAATTTATTATGTTATTATATAATTATATAAATTAATATAATATAAATTAGATTTTCTATCTGTATACAAGCTAAATATAAAAAGTATATTTATTGTTAACATCTTTATATTTATATCTTCCTAGTGATGAGTTAACCAAATCATAGTATAAATTTTCTTTAACGGTTTTTAACTAAATTACATTTAAAGTTTGTGTATAGGAATAATATGTTATTTTCATAATGTAATAATGATTTTATTAATTTAATGATTTTAGTTTAAAATGTGAAATCTAGATTATGGCTATAGAAGAAAATATTTACATAAACGTATAATAAGGCAAATAAATTAAATATCAGACATTATGGGTATTTCTTAGATAAATTCTTAATGTCTGATATACAGTATAATCGCCTTACTAAATTCACCAAAAAAGGAGTTTATATTCTGAAAGTTAGTATTTTTATTAATTTTTGTATAAAACAACTTATTCTAATTTAATCCATTTTTTATTAAATTAAGTTTTATTACCAAATGCATTGTGAATAAAAATATTTTTATATCTATTAAAAATCAATTCATTTTATTTTCAGATAACTTAAATTTTTAATAACCCAATGATCTAAATAATTATATAACATCAATGAGCTTCAGGTAAAAATACATTTCCGCATATTTAACGTATTATTATTATAATAAAAGCATATTTTTTAGTTTAAATATTCTGAGTTCAGACGACAATTTTTATATCACTGATATCCTGCTGAAAATATTGTTTGCCCATTTAAAATATATATTGCATTGTAAAATATTTTATTTTAATAGATTTCATATAATAATTTTAGTTTTAACAATGAGAATAAATATTTCAAAGTACAATCAATTTTTACTTTTTCAAACTAATTTATTTTTTATTGAAAACACATTTGAATAATACCTTATTTTAGCACACATTTTTCAATACATTCTTCCAAATATTAAATTATACATTGCGATAAATCATGTTCCGTTTATTTTTGATTTATAAGTTTCATTCATACATTTTACGAACAATTTATGGTATTTCCAAGTATTTTATTAAAAAATAACTCGAATTATTTCTAAACACCGCATTTTATATCTAAGATATTACTGCTTTTGCATTGTTATATATTATCATACTAAATTGTTATTTTTATATAATTATTCATCATGTTACATTGTCACGCGATGATTAAAGGAAAGTATGAAATGAACTACTTTAAATAGCGCATTTAGCGGAAAAATTATCTAAAAAATAATTACGTTGTTGAGTAGAAATATATTTACTTGCTAGCAGTTAGCCATCCATATATCGACCGCGTTCAATACAGCTCAACTTGTCGACATCGATGATTGTCATATCCTAAATGTCCAACTAATCTAACGAGTGACTGTTTCATTATGAAACAAAAGTTTAATAGAAAATCGAAGTATTATTAACTTTATTAAAAGATATCATTAAATATGCTTTCGTTTCAGTATTGATTATTATTAATTTATAGAACGTATATAATTTTTTAATTTTTTATTTAATTCATTCATTTTACATTTATCTTATGTATTTAAATATCATTGAATTTCAGGTGATATACAAATTAAAAATAAATAAGAAACTGGAAACA
>JABFQD010000924.1:0-21271 GCA_022817045.1 Psix sp. ZL-2020 | reverse complement strand
ATGCTTAAAAACGTACAATTTTCAGGAATTGCCGTCTGAAATGTACGATCAGGTAGAGGTTGCGCCAAAAAGGTATCTTCTTATCGGCGCAACTTGGGTTTTCCCACCTGAGTCATTTTAGCCGTTTTTCGCTTGTTTTTCGTCAACGCGACGAAAACAAACGCAGTTCGTAACAAGAGCCTGATTGATAGAAGTCAAGAAAATAATACTCTCTAAGATATTCAATTAAATGTGCATGTACTAAACGATCGTACATGTCATTAATCGTTCAGATATTGAAAGTTGTTGATCTTAGCTATAAAAACCACCAAATATCAGAAAGCGATCTATAATTTTAAATTTCACTGCTATCAAACCAGAGGACATCAAAGTACGGTGTTATTCGGGAAATAACTGTAAAATTGCTAGAGACCGAAAATCAAAATTACTGTCTCTCTAAAAGTAGTCTCTCTAGTTATGCTCTATGTAAAAACGCCTCTAAGGATGCTAAGTAAAGATGCTCAAGAATTCACGTAGCGCGTTTCCATTTACTTCCAACGGGACAATGGCAATGCTTTAGAAATGTAATCGGCAAATCAGATACAAATGTTTAATCAGAAATTTCGAAATTGTAATAGACTTGACACTAAAATGACAAAATATGACAAAATAATAGACCGCTAAGTTATTACAGAGTTCTGTCATCGTCATCTATAGAATAAGTCATTTTCCCCATATTGTATACAACATTTTATAAAGCAAAAACACGCAAGATATATTTCTATTTTGTATTCAAAAAGAAAAGTACATTTTTATTCCCAAGAAAAAACTTCTATATATAAAAAGAAAAAACGGGTTTTTTTCCTAAAAACGGCTATATATTTGACAACTTGGATAACAATATTAAAATTATAATCTTATACGACAAATTAAAATGTACAGAAAACACTTTGGAACTTTAATAATAACTTTCTTTAGGTATAACTATAACGAAATCGATTTGAAAAAAAATTTTACTGCATACCTTAATTAATTTAAAGAATAAAGTGTCGTTTTTAATTTATCTATTATACTAAACCGGACTAATATAAAACTTTAATATAAAATATAAAAGTAAAGTGCAGAAATAAATAAAATGGTCATTCTAATAATTTTGTATAAAATTTGACATGTTTTTCGTTGTTTTTATTACTGAAACCTCTGACCATTATATATTATGCTGACTGCATAATAGTTTCATCTTAATGTTAGTTATCTTAAATTTTGTGATATATAGTAAAATAAAATAAAATGTACATTTACTGTCATTCAGGCATTAAATAGGCCAAGTAGCACTTAGCTAATTAAACAAATATTTTTTTAATACTTTTTAAGCTATAAGCTCGTGTTATAACCGCAAATCATAATCTAAGATTTATCATAAATTACGAATCCCAATAGTTAATCATTTATTCATACACGTCTTTAGTGAAATAGTTAAAAAATAAAGTATAATTTTCAAATGATTTTCTTTATAATATGGCATTACAAAACGTACAAACTTATTTGTTATATTCAAACTCCTAATCTAGAAATACCTGTTCTTTAACCTATATGATTAAGATATTAATTCTAATCACACACTTGAAAATATTAAATTAAAATTTTAAGAATTATTTAAAAAATCTACATCATAATGTATCATTTTTTCTTGATCCATATAGTAAAAGTTAATGAAACTATAGAGAAAAATAATTTGATTATGACATCTTCATCTTCCAGTATTGTTGTTAAAATGGGTCTTTATATTAATTTTATCGTATCATAAGCTAATAGAAGAAAATTACAAGGTTTAAAAAGACAATATATGATAATTTGGCGCCAATTTCACTCATATATGTTGATGAGAATAGCACAACGCGGAGCATTATTCAAAATTTGGCCAATTTCGACAATCAAGGTACTAATTGGAATCCAAGTTTCGAAAAGAAAATAAAAATAGACCTATTGGAGTTTTGAATTAATTAAAAAAACTCAAATTTTGTATTTAATTGAGAAAAACAAAATTTACTAGTATTCTATAATGATTCAGTGAAACTATGATGTGACAAGTTACAATTACATAAACAATTTAAAAAAGAAAAAAGAAAAGGCAAACTCGGCTAGGTAAACAAACCGGCGATTTCAGACATGAAAAAATATAATAAAATGAAATAAAAATTTTGGCTCTTGTTACAATCTTTCACTCCTAAAAGCATATAGAATAAAATTAGTAATCACGAGTCTATTTTTTTCTTTATAAAATATAATTTATTATATATTTTAACGTGGTTACAAGAATCCGTCACAGAGAGGCTCATTTTTATTATTAAGGAATTATTTTATGTTGTACTCTGGAAAAAAATAATAATAATTAAAAAGCCTCACCTATAAAGAGTCGAAAGTCTGATCACAAGTAGGAACCGATAGGTCCCATAGCGAGTAGGAACCGAGCCGGGGGAGTTACTCATCTGACGCTTGGCAGGGCTCATGGAAAAAAGGACTGCGGAAATGTACCAAGAATAACAAAAGCTCTCTCTCTCTCTCTCTCTCTGAGTGTCGTTTATGACACTAATATTTATGGCTGCTTAGTAATTTTTAAGATTTCCATCGTCAAAATGTTTAAACTCGCCTGTAAGAAAAACTAGAAACATCTGATATATAGATAGCTTCAAAATGACTTAAAAACAGAAATTTGAGCGCATCTATGTTTGGATTCTCATTGTAAATCATGTTTAATTTTCCTTGTTTATTTGTGTTTAAGTTTTCTCTTTTTTGTAGAAATTTTCTTAAACGCATTTTGAGTTCATACAGCTGGAAATAATAGGAAGAAAAAAAAGTATATCTTCTTTCTTCACAACACGTTAGTTTCTGAGTTCACTGCTACGCCAATTCAAGAGTTAGCACCAAGAGAACCTCCAAGTGGGTTTCCAGTACTTATAGAATATCACACCTTGCATGATCCGCACTGTCTTCGCAGACTAGTACAAATCAGAGATCGTTTACTGTCCAAGCTCATTCATCAACGACTTCAAATTGCTCACTGTCTTCTCAGACTGACTTTTGTGAACAATTTCAATACTGGTGCTAGTTTTCGCAGATTGACGCCGCAGTTGGAGCAATCGTTCTCCCATAGTCTCATCCCGCCTTGGCTCAACAATTGAATAAAGCAGTCTTTCCATAACTTTAACGTAGCCTCTACCTACTTTTTTATACCCACAGATTAATATCCCCACTAATTAATAGAATATCCTAGAATTTTCAGATTCCAATTTTTTCTTATTGATAAATTTCTAGCTATTTGAAAAACTTATATCGTAAACTTTGTTCTTCTATTGCTTGTTCGTATTTATTTTACAGTTTGGATTTTTCAAATTTGTTGACTTGTTGGCTTAATTTGTTAATTCAAAATTTTTGCCTTTAAAAATTTAGTTTTGTTCACTTTCATCAATTATCGATTTTTCTGTATTTAATCATCTCTATAATTTAATAATTTTATTGTGAATTTCTAATCTTCTGAAATTTCACGCCTAAAATTCAATTCTTTAAGTGGCCTAAGAAACCGGTACATCGATGCAATCCTATTTTCCATGAGTCCTGGTTGATGTCCGGAGATCTTACTCTAAAGGTGTTCGTTCAGTCTCCCTTTCTATGAGCCATAGTAAATCAACCAAAAACGATCTATCTGACATTTTCGCCGTGAGAGTCCCATTTCCCATGAGTTGTAGTTGATGTTCATGCGGCATCTTTCCCGATTGTCTCTTACTTGCGTCATCTTCTCCTAGACTTTATTTGGATTTTATATGAAGAGCATTTATCTAATAAAAACAATGTTTAGACTCTTGACTCTGTTCATTTTAATTCCATTAATTATACCTATCCTCATTTAATTTATTTATGTTCCTTAATATTAAAATAAGGTTTTATACCAAAAGCAAAGAAAGAGTCTGTGGCAGAATTTTTGTAACCACATTACAATATATACACACAATTATATAAAATGTATGTTTCAAGGAATTAAGTTTAATCCAACTGCTCTTAATGACAACCATGTGGAGACTGACTGAAATCGTCCGTACTATTTACGTATACTAAAAAACTTGCTAATGCTAAATAGCAACTAATGCATGTATATAGTAGTTGTATTAAATTTTTAAATATTCAGAGTTTTTATTATAAATTTGACCAGATTGAGAATTTTTCATTCAATAATACATACATCGAGATTCTCGCTCTGACTGAGTCGAGAATTTTAAAGAACATATTTGATTCCGAAATAAGAATCAAAGGTTACGACACGATTAAGTGCGACAGCAACAAAAACTTCACTGATGGTATCCGCCAGTCGGTCAAATTCCGCCTGAAGATCTTGGCTCAGCACAAATATCTTGGTGCATGTGAGTCAGCGTTTGAGCTACTTTCTATTAGGGAATATTTATTATTCATGTATCATTCTCCGAATATTTCTCACGCAACATTTTGAAATTCTTAGAACAAAATTTGGAGAATTTTTAAGACATTGTAATCTTGTTGTTGTAGAGCAATCAACACGACGTAAATCCCTCGACAACTACTTCGATTGGCAGCTATCCCAACAATGCAGCATGTAACCTCACATTGTTGGTCGTGTTTCTGAAACGTCAATTGTCTTAATATCAGTATCTTGTCGATACTATTATATATGAAATATCGATATAATCAATATAGGTTTTAGAATAATGATTTTATTAATTCAATAATCATATTCTTTTATTTATTTTTTATATTTATTTGATATAGAAGATAATTTAGTTAATTAGGATAAATAGTTTTTTACAATCTCGTTAACAAAATTATATATTTATATAGAATTGAAACATCTTTGTTATAATCTTCAAAAGAATTATATGATAAAATCTATTTATGAATAACATGTGTTAACATATTAGTTATCCTCTTGTCTGACATAATTTCTCCAGCTGTGGAAAAGACGCACTCTAAAGGTACAGATGTCGTGGGAATACATAAAAACCTGTACGCGACTAAGGTAAAGAAGTGACATGGCCATAGTATGGTACTGGCATAGAATCAATGGGACAATATCAAAGGAATGGCATTACAAAAATATGGCACTAGCACAAGATTAGCAGGGCAGTACCAAGGCATTATCATTTCACTGTCATACCAATGTACTACTTCGCTAATCGTATTCCATTTTTCTGCTATTACCACGCTACTGCCCTGCCAATGCTATTTCATTGCTATACATGTCAGTTCCATGGTAATGCTATGCTATGTCATCGCTATGCCATTGCTTGACCATGACGATGTCTTGCTAAACCGTTGTTATGCTACAATCGTACTGCAACATGCAAGATTCATTTTTTGGTTATTTTATTAATAATAATTATATTTTATTTAGTTCTTAGTAGTTCATTCATTAGCAATTTTAACAATATTATTACTCATACAATTACTTATAGAATGATAAATTTACCACAACAAATTTGTATACAAACGCTAGAAATTATTTTAATTTTACATTTTAGGCTCGAGTTGAAAGATCGATTCTGTTTGCCATCTCAATTTTTTTCATCCTACTTTTTACACACCTTAATTATACCCTAAGACTCTTTTAGTTTGCTTTTGTTCCACTTTGTTTATGCAAAAGTTTGTTTTGTTAAAAGCGCGCGGTAACAATCAGTTTAAAATTAACACAATTGTTGCTAGCCTATATAGTGCGCATGAGTGCGAGTGATAGTTCATTGTAATCATGTGTAGGAGTGAGACACGAGGGTAAATGGTTGGCACTGGTATCAAGACTATTTAAGCGTGATGGCTATATGTCGTACGAGAGTAAAAAGGACTGAGCGAGACGCTTATGGGCTTATAAAGTATTTTTAACGTCTTCCTCTCTTTTCCAGAATGTATCGGCCAGTATTTCTCAAAAATAGTTCTGTTATCCTTCTCCAGGTCGCCTGAACTTGACATTGATTGAGCAAACGACTGTCTACCAATCCTTTATTGTAAATTTTAATTAATTTAAACTATTCTATTAATTGTGGAAAAGTTTTTACTTTAGCGACACCTATCGAGCCGATTTTACATAATTTTGTAAGTTGACTATCATTAACCACCCATTCGAATTTCACACATTACCGGTGACGCCCTCTGCACACTCACTTTCGACTGGCTCGACAATTAGTGTTACTTAAACATTGATAGTCTATTGATAACTACCGATAGTTCAAAATTAGTTAATAAACTTTTTTATATAAAGTTTACGTTTTTTATTATTTTACATTCGATATTACTATCTTTGTTTTTATTTTTTGAATGGAGTAGACTACGATAATTAATTTCAAAACTTTGGGCAGCATACACAAAAAATTTTTGTTGGCTGATTTTATACTCTTAATTATTGTAGAAAATAATTAAAGCTTAATTGGTCATATTTGTAGTAACAAGTACTTAATAACATTGACAAATCCAAAATAAACTGTTAAAACAAATAAATTTTTTCTACGGGTGAGAATCAATTAAAAGTATTCCAATCTTGGTGAAATCTGACGTTTGAAAATATCGTACAAAATGTAAAAACGATTCATTTGCTAAATGCACTAAATTTCAGCAAGAATATAAACATAGTTTCAAAACGTCAGATTTGCGAAACCATCTTAAAAGGAAACATCCTTTTTGTTACATAATAATGATCCAAAGACAACCGAAAGCCACGATGTTAAACAATGAAAAACAATCAAAGATTTTTTAATAAATCCCATAAAAATGACACTAATTCATTCCGGAAGAAACAGTTGGATCAAGAATTCCTTGACATGATTAGTTTAAATATGGATTCCTTAAATAAGAGCGAAGATTACAGTTAAGTCAATAACTTAACTTATTAAGTTACAAAATTATTATTTTTTAATGAATTTATCTATTTTTTATATTTTAATGTTGTTTAGTTGTACTTGATTCACTGAAATTAGAGAAATTTATAAAGGCTGTTGATGCATATAAGAAAATTGTAACATTCCTGAAGTCTAATCCTCCTGCTGCTGACAAACTGTTTGAACTGCAAAAAGAGAAAAGTATAAACAAATGTAGGTTACCTAACCTACTCCTACGCAGTGTAATAGCGTCTATTATATAATTAAGAGACATCAGAATTTTGGTCGAAATAATCGGTACCCTTTCAAAATTCACAAAAGCTCCGCCACCAGTTAGAAATTGAAATTCTCAAATTAGAATTAAAGAATTTTTGATTAAATTGGGATTAGAAATTGGTAATGCCCGTTGTGATAGGAATTGAACAACAATTATTAATCGCAGAAAAAATATTAAAACCAAAACTGGAAAAAATATTTTTAAAGTATTGAAAGCTCAATCAGTAGTCGTGTAATGCCTTATGATAATAGAACCACTACATTAGTAATTACTTTATTAGATCCAAGAGGTATAGGAAAAGTTTTCCAAAGAAATTTATACGATCGAGTGGTAAATCACCCAACATCGGAAGTAGCTAATGCAACTAGTCGATTGCAGTTCCCTGGACCAAGATCTTGTTGTCCTAATATCTGGCACTTTTACTCACTTTATTTATTTAAATAAAATTAGGAGGATGGAGTTCGTATAGCTTAGGAAGGGAGCTGGGAGGTGAACTGACTTCCTCTTTTTGGGTTTCGTATTTAAAGGAAAAATCATAACATTAGCCAAATGCAAACCTATTTGGGGGGGAAATTTCCTTGAATTTCAGTAAAGTTCATTTTCTTGTACTAAAACAATTTCCCTTTTTTATGGAGATCATAAAAATGGGACTCGAAATTTTTGGATACGCATATAAATAAGCAAGAAAAATAGAGCAGAAATATTTATCATATTTAATATGATATGATTCCGAAAATATTGATATTTGTGACGGAATCCTCTATCTTTTGTTATAATTAGCAGCATCTTCTCGAGTGCGCTAAAAAAGCGGTAGCATGCGAATGGCTTGATTATCTTGCGATGATCGGCCACCCGCTGAGCATCTTGATAGCTTTCGCTACTTCATTAGAATGTTACACTTTTTATTCAAAATAGAATTCGTAAGACATAGATTGTAGTTGAGTCAATCGTTTTAGTTACGATTGTCACTAATACAATTATCTAATGTCCACGAAGAGGTGAAAGTGAGTTGACATTGACCGTCATCTCGCTTGTTTTTTTTTTTTTTTTTTGGGTGTCAGTCCCAGCGAAACCTCTGCCACGCACGGATAGGTGCGCCGCTTTTACAGTCAGGTTTTTATTTATGATTTATTTATCATTTTGTTCATAAAAATACATGATGTGAATGCATTATGTAACAGTATTTTATTTTAAACAATTAATAAATACTCCTATAGATTTATAAGCGTCTTTTATAAATTTACAGTTTATCAAACCGAAAGTCGAAATTGAAATTTTAGAATTAAACGACAGAGAAACAAGAGATGATGGAAAAATTATGTATATTTTTCCTAAAATAAAATTACGTCGCATATTTCTGGCAACATCTTATCTGAGAAATGTTTTTCGTAAATATATGATTTGCCCCCCCCCCCCCCAACATGGGGTGAGGGGTGAATTGCCGTTAAAACACATATTCCGCGAAATACCTAGGGTAATGTTCAGGAACCCGGCCATACATATTGTAACGATATGTGGCCTTGCTCAAAGAATATGTAGAGCAAATCCCGTTTCTTGTGAAAAAATAAACGACACCAGTTTGGTCCATACAAACATTCAATAACTCGTACAATTTCATGTTGAATACAAATGCAACAGCTGAATAAATTTTATACAAAAACATTTTAGATATTCTGAATGTTATTATTTTTTATATTTACTTGAAATCATAAAAGTATTCATTCATATTGCTTTTTCAACCTAGATAATGTGCTGTTGACTATTAAGATTCATTCGAGGGGCTTGAGGGAAAATTATTTCCGACCCTCAGCGGAAAGTGAAAGGGGAACATTTTCCCCCTTAAGATATATGACACCGTGAGGAAAAGAGAGGAACGAAGGTGACCTTTCCAGTAAAGAGAACCGCGAAGCACTTGAATGTATAGTAATTTATAGAAAATATAGTAATTCATGAAAAACAAACAATTGTGAGGGCATTCAGACTCCACTTTGCGAATATCTTGGAAACGCTGAGTGAGCTCCAAAATCGGACAAGGGATTCGTATTCAGCGGGACAAAAAACTACCAAAAAGGGCATTTTCATCCCCATGTAAGGGGGGGGGGACAAATCATAAATTTACCAATTTTTTTTTTTCATATCTATTAAACTCACAAGGAATTAGACTATCATTCGGGAAATGTAGCAACCTGAAAATTTCATCACATGTATCAAAGTGTGAATGAAAATGTATTAAAGAACTATTATATCAAAAACAGTAGAACTAACTTTGTTAAATCAATTATAAATTGCATAGTGAAAATGTTGGAAAATATTTCTGAATGTTACTTTTTCCGATCTACAACTTAACAGAGTGGTATTCTAGAAAATTATTTTAGTCCTAAGAAAATAAGTGAACTCTTCAAAATATTCTTATAAAACAATTGAGTGTAATATGTACATCCGCAATAAATAATAATATATAAATGTAATAGTTCATCATCCTGTTAACTTTACTTCTTTATGTAATTGTAAACATCACTTTAACAATTCCTTAACACATTCTTTAGCTAGAAACCTATGATTTCAAGTTGAAAAATTTCACTTAGGTGAATCAAGCAACGATTTTGCGTAAAAGAAAAAATTGAAAGCTTCAAAATGCGTGTTTTTATAAGAAGGTTTCCTCGATGCCTCCAGAATAGTAGATTGAAGGCTATTTGCAATTAAAATTGAATTTTTAGTGTTATGACAAGACTCCAGCGCGTTTATTGAAAAACAACTTTCTTCTAACGGGTCAACGAGATTGCGCGAGACCTGCTGGTTTGATCATGACAAAAATTATTATGAATGCTGATTATGAATAAAAGTTGATACATTTTAATATGAAATTCAACGAATTTCATTTATTTTAGTTTAATTCAAAGTACTTATCTTATTTTTTCTGAACTTAACATACTTTGAACAAAATAAGTATTCCTTATGTGCCGACCGGTGTTTATGTCGTCACAATTGTTGCTAGGCGTACGATTTATTGTAAGGTAAAATGAACTGAACCATCGATTAGGAAAACACTATATACACTCTAGGAATCATAGTGGAACTAGGAAAAGAATCCTTTGTCTAGCTTTTCACTTTAATTTAATATTTGCAACTACGTATGATCGATAGGGTAGGCTGCTTATATGAAGGAGCCACACCTGTCATATTCAAAATTTGTCAACTTCGAATAAAAAACGAACTATGTATAATTTTGAAAAATAGATTCGGCGATAATTATTGCAATAATTTATAGTTTTCATTGCAACAAAAATTTATTGAAGTTAAAATTAATTGAATTCCAAAACTCACAGTTGGTGTTTCTCTACTTGGCGCGTGGATATGAAAGGGTCACAGCGCGTCATTTTCGTCAATTTCAGTTGAGATACTGAGCTAGAAAAATGAGTCCAGGACTTTGTAAAAATTAAGCAGCAAAGACGATAAGAGCTTTCTACGATTTGATTTTTTAGCTGCCAACAGCCGCTAAATTAATTACTTCAGTGTACAGGCGCTTTTGAGAGCCGCGGAATTGCTAGCGAAGACTGCAATTTAAGTATAAGATATTAGACTTATTACAAAGTTTTATTATAAAAAAAAAAAAAAAAAAAACCTAGAAATTTAAAATTAAGATTTAAATTATGTGAATTGTAATTATGTGTGAATAAGTTAAAAAATAAGTTAAATTTCTCAACACACAATAACTTGAGTTTCATATACCGGTATATTTTCCTATATCTGCTATCATTTGAAGAAAACTGTTGTAGAATCGCATAGAATGCTTGTCGAAGCATACGGTGAACATGCTCTTAGCAAAACTCAATGCTTTGAGTGGTTTTCACGTGAGAAACGAGGAGCGTAGGAAACCACCGAAAAAGTTTGAAGACAAGGACTTGCAAGCTTTATTGGATAAAGATGATACTCAGACTCAACAAGAATTCGCAGAACAATTGAATGTGATGCAAAAAGCAGTATCTCTTCGTCTGAAAGATATGGGAAAGATTCAGAAAGTTGAAAAATGAACCTAAAATGTACTGAATAAAAGACAGCACGAAAAACGACTTGACAAATGTTGCTCGTTAGATGTAGAAGAAATTCATATCTTCATTGAGTAGTGACAGGTGATGAAAAGTGGATATATTTTGAAAATCCTAAGTGTCGCAAATCATGGGTCAATCCAAGCGAACAATCAAGATCCACTGCAAGACTAAATCGTTTTAGGAAGAAAGCAATGCTGTGCGTTCGATTGGATCAAAAGGGTATAATTTAGTTTGAGCTACTAAAACCGGGCAAAATCGTCAATACTAATCGCTCCCAACAACAAATACTTGATTTGAATCAAGCTATGCATAAAAAACAATCGGAATATGCAAAAAAGACAAAGGTCATTTTGCTTCATGATAATGCCCCCTGACACATAACAAAATGGGTCACAGATACGATGAAGGCGTTCAATTGAGAAATACTAGGGACATGCACTCGCTGAAAAACACATTGATTCGTATAAAAATGTACGGAAATGGCTTGATAACTTGTTCGCTTCAAAAGAAGAATATTACTCATTCATAATATGCCTAAGAGGTAAGTGAAATGTATAAATTCCAATGGAGACTATTTTGAAATAGTCTCCATTATGAAATTATGAAAATATTTTTCATAATTTTTAAATACCAAATGTGCATTTTTTACGAAAAAAATTCCGGTTTCATACTTCTACACCTGATATTATATTTTGTGATCACTCATCCGGTGTTTTTGCATTAAAAAAAAAGTTGAAGCTTTTTTGCAGATAGATCAATTACGTTAATGACAAAAAGTACTACAAAATTACATCAAATTATGTGCGACCAGAATCAAAAGCAACTTTCAAAACAGTGAATTTTTAGAATACCTAGACCAATTAGAAAGTGAAGAAGGAGTCCCAACCAATTTATAAGATTAAGTTTCCGTTTTGTAAGCAGCTCTTGAATCATTCCGTGGCAACGGACTAGCTGTGCATGAAGTGTACAATTCATTAGGACCGAAAGCCAATTATTTTTGTAGGCTTTGCATGTATAATAGGCAAGACTTGCTTAATTTCATTCGAGTAAAGAGTCAGACTTAAAGGTTACTGTTGTCAAAAAGACTACAGTGTTAAAGGTTATTTTTGCTTACCATGATGGTTACTGTTGTCAAAAGGACTACAGTGTTAAAGGTTATTGTTGCTTGAATCAAAGTCAGTAATTCCACATCGCTGATAACAAAGTTCTTGACGTGATGCACAATCTGTTGTGTGGAATCTGCCGTATGGTAATCATATCATACTTTAATATGTTCGAGTTCAAAATTTTGTTAGTATTAAATATTTCAATGAAGCCATTTCAAAATCAATTATCGTTACATGGAAATCAAAAATAACCCATTGTCGAACTTCACTATTCCCGTCCTGTATTCAAGCACTCATGGACTCATCGAAAGGCAATGTAAACTTGGTGTTTTATCAGACTACTCCCATTTCTGTTATCTCAGAAAGTTGCTGACAGTAATGCACATATGGATCTTGTATGTACAGTACTTGCAAGTACTGTACTTGTTGAGAATAATAAAAATCGTGTTCGCACCAAAAGAACACATTATTTCGATCCGTTGACAAAAATGGGCTTCATTCATTATCGCCTTCAAACCCTCTGGAAACATCTTTCTGCTGATAAGAAAATGCAAATCAAGTGCAAGAAAACTCATCTGAGAAAGATGACAATAAGAAAACAGGCGAGGAAGTCACTTTGTGTGATAGAGCCGTGAAAGTGAAGGTAAATATAAAAAATGAATGAAGTATTAATCGAAAAAAATATAAATGTCGGCATTGGTAATTGTTTTTTTATTTAGATTTCTTAAATGAACAATAAATTTCCATCAGAGTTCGACAAGGATCCTATCGTGACAAGTCCGGAAAAAACATTTTGGAATTGGTGAAAATGGATATCGAACAACCAACTACACATTGCTACCATCATCAATGAGTATAAGCGTCTATTATACTTTAACGGAGACAAGGTACGTGTTAAATTAGATTTCTGTCAGTTCATTATAATTAATTACCAGGTTTTAATGTTTAAAATTTAAAAATTTTTGTAGATTAATGCAGAGTTCAATTGGATGTTCTCAGAAGTTGGTGACAATTTGATTTCGAAATTCCCAGCCTACTACCAGCCACGAAATTTTCAATGTTTCGAAATCAACTGACCAAACTTGGTCAGGACTTATACAAACGTTGATGATGGTTAGTGAATCTTTATATTTTCTTTATATGTTATTTTTCATACTTTTACACAAATTTTAAAGCTATATATGAAGAGTCTACTTATTCTACTCGATATATTTCCAGTATCAAATGCGATTTTTTGTAACGGAAAAGGAACTGAAGAAGGCAAAGACAAAAGCAAAGAAAGCGAGAAAATAAGAAAAGGAAAAAAAACAAATTGACAACTGCGATCCTCATGACGAATTTTACGAGACACTGTCAGTAAATTTGTTTTACTGATGATAAGAACCATTCTAATTAAGTCGATTGTTTGATTCATGTGGCTTTTACAGCTTGGAACGGATTTAGAAGAACACGTCAAGGCCAGGAGACTTTATGGATCGAGCAATATCCAGCCGTACATTTTGTGGATGAAAGGAAATTGTTACAACTTTTACGTTGTTGCAGACAACACCATTGTCCACCGCCAAAATAAGTCGAATGCCATTATTACTTTCGAAATGTTGTTCAAACTGTTATACGTTTTCAATCTTAAATTTTCTTTGAAACTTGAAAATTTCTACAGCTTTATAGAAACTTATGTTCATAAAGTTACAAAAAAAGCCCCTCAAGTTTGATGGCATCTCTGCATATCAATTTAAACAGCTTAAACGTGGACAAAGGTGCTAACTGTGACAGCGAGTAGGCTGAAGACATTTATTATAATAAGAAAGTATTCTATATTTCAGGATTCGTAATTTATCAATATATTCATTTTACAAAAAGTAATTTCGCGTTTTTAAATTTTTATTAAATAATAAGCTCTGACAAAATTCTATGACTCGCTTTATATTGATACTAACATTTCACTGTTTTAGAAAAATAAAATTCACTTTTTCAAGAGTCAAAATTTTACTTTTTCATAATTCATTTAAATCAACTTTTTCGAAAAGTAAATATTCACTTTTCAAGTGAACAAGAACTATAACTTTCAAAAAAAGTGAATATCCACTTTGAAAACGTGAATTTGCGCTCTTTCAAATTAATTGAATATTATCAAAACTGCAGTTATTTAAGACGTTAATAAATCTATCTTATTAAGCAGAATTCGTTGAAACACGAAGTGACCACTAGAAAAACGCACACGTCAACATAGCTTAAAACAAAGTATAAATGCAATAAATATTATCGAGACAATGAACGAAAATTTCTATTCAGATTAGGTTTTTGTCAAATATAGATGAAATGAGTTAGAAAAATTTTATTATTTCTTGTATTAATATCTCACGTGACATTGCAGTTTTATTTACTTCATTTGAAGTCTTATTATCTAACTGCTTTCTGTCTGTTTAATGGCTTTGGTCGGTGATTGGGCATCATAGTATGAGTGAAAAGATAAAACAATTAGTTCTAATAAAATTGTAATGTTTGATTAAATTATCTGGAGTATCGAGATCTTTTTTGATGAGATTTTGTCATATATTTGAAGATATATATTTTCAACAGATCGATTGAAATAATCTTTGCTTTTTTTCTCGTCAGAATTTGTTGACAAAGCAAGTAAAGTGTTAATCATCTCTTGAAGTTATGAAATTCGTAAAACTGAACTTACTTGGTATTAAGAATGTTTGAGATGACGAGTAAAAGCGATACTGTAGAAGTAAATTCGTTGTAAATATCACTGCATTATACTTCGTTTACATTGAATCTAGATCAGCAATGTTTTACTTAATTCCATGAAAGGATACTGTCACAACAATAATACAATCATTAATCGAAAAAGAAAAATTTAGTTTGTAAACAATGACTGAAATAAAAACTAAATACTTCTTCCAAAAATTTTAAGAATGTTGTCAGTTGAGAAATTTACCGGCAGATGTCACTCTGTGTTCATAACATCGTTTTGCATTTCTATAAATTATCATTATTCCAATATTTATATTTCCCGTAACGAGTAAACAAAACGACCTATAGAAGTGATTATAATTCAGAAGACCTAGAAAAACAGAAAAAATCGAAGTACGGAAAACGATCTAAATTTGAATTAAACGTTAACGAATTCTTAGGATAACGATAGTATATAATTTAAGGGAAGTTTTCAGGTTAAGTAGTAGCATAGGTCAACAAACTGTAGATCTAGGCCAGTTTAGACCTAATCATTATTAAAAGAGCAGCTAGGGCGGCACACAAGATCATTGTTTGGAAAAAGATACAAAGCTGAGATTTCAAGCGTACAAACTTGGAAGGATAAGTATAATCCAGGGACGACCTGATTTGGTTTCTGAATCTGAACATACGGATCTAGAATGCCAACGGTAACTAAACTCTTAAGAAAAAGGCTGATTTATCATATTCCTTAAAGACATGGAACACTATATATCATATCGGGATGACAACTGTGAAAATGTGTACGGAAAAACTGATAGAGAAGGATATCAAGAGTAACGTTATTACTTACCGTACAGATATTAAAGCGACGTTAATAGCTTTGGGGAATTCAATAACCAATTACCAGCTAATCAACTCAAGAGAAAGACTGGTTCAGAGAGACCGCAAACCTGAACAGGGCAAAAGCCAAAGATTGTGTGACTACTAAAGAGGGCACTATAATCAGATATGCTATCTGCCCAAAATAGAGACTCACTAAATTTTAAAAAGTGAAAAATCACTTTTTGATTTAGTGAAAAATATACACTCGAGAAAAAAGTTGAATTTTCACTTCTAAAAAGTGTTTTTTTTAAGTATTTTTTCTCTTTTCCAATAAGTTAACTATATGCAGTTATTCATGAAGTTATTCTTCAAATTTCAAAGAGTTAAAAATACAATATAAAAAAGGCTTGGAACAAATTAAAATATTTCGATCATTCATAACTAAAAGGTTTATTAAATCCCATTGTAAACTTATTTCATACTTGAAGAATTCAATAAACAATTTAAACAACGGTTAACAATAGTGTACTTAGAGTACAAAGAAACAATTTTGTATAACGTACAATTTTTTTTATTCGTGTCATGCTTAAGGTGTTATGGAAAATTGGTTTATTTATGTAAACAAGTCGAAAGAGTGAAATTTATAATTTAAAAACAATTGCTGTATGACTTCGAAACCGCGACGAGTTTTTTAAACAAATAAATATTTTATACTACCTCAAGTTTATAAGTTAAAATGTTTCCTATTAAGTTTTATAAAATATCCTTTACTAGAACAAACAAATTCTGCACATAAATCTCCTGATTTTCTCAGCTGTATATAATCTCGACAGTCTAATACTTTTTACCTATTTTCATTGAGTGACGACAGAAATATATGTTTTATAATAACTAAAAAAGACTTAAATTATGAATAACAATGTTAGTAATATCAATATTATTGTCAGAAAAGTATTTTAATGGCATTTTGATTGTGTTTTAATCGTAACTTTCTGATTCAGGATTGTTTTCCAATTCAATTTTACTTAAATTAATGTGGACTGATGCCACGATACTAGGAGGAGTTGTTTTAACAAATAAGCCTCAATAAAAATGAAAAAATTTCTCAGTCTTAGAGGCCATTCCAGATTATAAGTAAAATGAATTTCAAATAAACGATCGAAAGTGTATGTGAGGTCCGATTTGTCAGCACGTTGAACAATATCGTTGTCTGCACTCATATGATAATTTTTTTTTTTCACTTTTTGCTCAAATCATGTAGGGTTGAATGTTAGGAAACTCACGGCGCCTTTTGGATTTGACGAAACGTTTCAAGTCTGTACCCATCTAAATTTAAACGAAAATAGTTTTTAACTAAGGTGCTAGTTACTTTTCAACTAGCGAATCATCATCATACTTACAAGTACTATCTTGTAAAGATCACCGTGCGGATTGATATCGTTGAAGTCTTTTGTTTTCACTCATCTCAGTTTTTTTGCCTTTGCCCTTCCATTGGTCAGTTTCCTTCCCTTTACCTTTCTTCACAATAGCATTTAAAACGGACAAAATATCAATAAAAATTAGCAAACCTTCCATGACTTCTGGAGAAAAAAATATCGAATTTATATCCGGGAATGCAAAATTGTTAGCAAACTAGACCAAACTAGACCTGGATTTCAGAAAAATTTCCGATTCAAAATAAAATAATGGTAATATTTATCATACGTGACGTCATAATATTTTTTAATCAAGTCTGGTCTATTAAATTAAGCGTACTGCAAAATTCGTGGAACATAAAACCCAGAAAATTTGGAAATGAAGTTATCTCTTGTATCCGGAAAAATCCAATTGAATTTTTCGTTAATCTAGAACAATAATAATTCATAGATAATGTAAAATGAAAATAATTTGAGTTATACAATTGTAATTATTAATTAAATCAGCATTACACTGAGCAATCTTTTATAAACTTGAGGGATAGACGTTATATCAAGATTTTCATTGGCAATCCATTGTCTTCTATTTGAAAAAATTTCTTTCATCACTTGAACGATCGCAAGTTTGTTCAATTATTGCGGAAATTTGTGTTTCAACCAAGAAATCTGCAATTATACATACAATATAACAATATACAATTATACAAATAACAATATAACAATAAGTTTGTTGACATTTAAAATCGAAAAAATTGAAACCTCACAACTTTTTTCTTGTAGATCTTCATCATTCAGCAAATCCTTAGATATAACATTCATTGGATCTTTTTTTGAGTATTTCGGGCTTGGTTTGTATTTTTTCTGATCTAAGGGTATATTCATATTAATATTTAATCGATTAATATACAGTTTTTCATTAATATGAAGTCGATATAAATTTAAATAATTAAGTATTAATTACAAGTCCAAGAGCTGAAACTTTGTTCTTCAACAACGGAAACTCTTTCACGAACGTTTTTGCAAGCTCTTCTTTTGCTTCGTCAGAAGGATAGCTGGAAAAGTATAGAGAGAAAAATCAAACTATAAAATAATCAAATGTTTTGAAATTTCTCAATAAATTTGCGAATAAAGAACTTACTGTGAGTTTTGAACATCAACTAATTCGGTTACAAGTATTCTTACCAGTTTCCGACGATCTTTTTCTGAGAAATTGTTGGAGCTCATGGCTTTTATAAGCTTTTCCTGTTTATGTTTAAATAAAGTTCTTTCAATTGTTTCAAATTTCTGTGAATAAAAAAATATAAATTGATAATCAGATGATCTAATTAAAAACGTTTCAATCAAAATGAAAAATGAGTACATAAAAAACATACTGTGAATTTTTTTAAACTGATTTTTTCTGAATTTTTTAATCTGTCACGTGTTCATCATTCTCCACTAATAAGAGACCAGGTTCATCTTCATTCTTTGCTGTTTTTTTACATGAGCCGAGGAAGGACCGTGTTCATCTTCGTCCTTGTTTGTTTCTTTAGTCTGCGCCAAGGAAAGGCCTTTTTTTTGTTTCTGAAATGGACTCATCTAAAACCAAATCAGTTTTCTCATGGGCTCGTTCTAAGGTTATCTCTGCGACGTTTTGGTATACTTTGATCAATCGGATTTAGTTTTAATAGTAGGGCTTACCATTGCGTCATATTATGATATGTCGAAAACTGATGTACATGACTTCAGACGACTGTTCGTTACGATATGACATTGGTTTATAATATAGAAAATCTGAAAATTGTAGAAGTCGGAGTACATCATTGTCGTTAAAATCAATTTGATAAGTGTGTGGATCAAAATAGTTGAGCAAACAGAAGTCAAAAGGAAAATATTTCTCTCGTTTGTAATTACAATTTCCTTAATTCGACACAGCTGTAAAATTTTAGAAAAAATATGGTTTTTTATAAAGTAAACAATTTTGAGATCGGCCTACTGGACCTGTGCGCTTAGTTTTGGGATACTTTTATGACTTCACCTAACCAAAATAAACACGGGATTAAAATTTTCTTTCTTTTTTTCTCACTATTTTTTCAAATTTTTAGTTCGTTAATTTCGTAATAATTAATTGAAATATCTGTGTATTTTTCATATTTTTGAATTGTTAATGAAATTTCCGATTGAACCATGTAAAAAAACTTATGATTAACAGTTAAAAAAATTACCAACTTTGATTGTTAGTAACTAATCAACGCAATTTGATCGAAACATGCCGTAAACGGAATCTTCCACCGTTTGTCATTTTTTACACGGACATCCAAATTTCTATTGCGAAAATCACTGTTGCACTGTATAATGTAGCGTGTAAATCTTGGAAACTAAAAAGACATAACCGGTAGACTGTTTTGGCGCCACCTGGTGCCAAAAAATTGAAGACTTCATGAACAGCGAGTCCATCACTTCAAAAAGCTTCAATGGATGTTCTCAAAACGAAAGTCTTTTCCTGAAATTGGATCGTTACTTCGTCATCAGTTTCCAGCTGTAATAAATCTTTTAAGAATGGTGCAAGTGTTGCATCGAAACCATATTTATCGACGTCTTCAAGATAACAAATCAACAGTACATGAATACTATCGAGCTCTGAGTTCATAAGACCAGGCCGGTTTTAGACCTGATAATAGGAAACTTCTATTTTATTCACTGTTGTTTTTGATCCGATAGGGTCTGTTATTTCGAGTTCATCGTAGTAAAGCTTTAAACGTAAAGCATGCGGATATTTTTTGAAGAAAGCATGTGCCATAAAACATTGACTATCAATGAAAGATCCTGAGATTCCTGCAGGTAAAGTTTCGTCCTGCAGAATTGCTTCTCTAATTTTTTTATTCGATAATACCATTGTGATCACTTCAATAATTGGAATGTATTGAAATGTTTTAGTAACCAATTCTCAAACAAGAGCAGCAGATTCTCTGTTTTACCTAGAATCGATTCGATTGCCCAGGGGTATAGAGATCGGTTTGTCATAATTACAATTTTCATCTAATGTCTGTCATTGCACACTAATGATATCTTTTAGTGATATTATCAATCAGAGATTGCTTAACTCGTTCGAGCTTTAATTTATTCGAAATTTTTGTTTTCAAAGAATTCTGAAAACCAACAATCATATCTTCAATTTCTTCCAAGATAGACTGAATTATCCTTCTTGTCATAGATCCATTCATCTGTAACCGAACAATTATTCGAATTAGAAATGATCTCGAAAATCTCTTGTTCAATACCCTCACTCTAACTACCAACGAGACTGTTCGGAAAATCTTTGTGATCGCTCATATGTTCAGGGTCACGAGAAACATCATCTTCAGGAGAGTTTGAATTATCATCACTATTGTTGTTTTTCCTTCTCGCATTCAAAGACACTGTATAAAAAGTTTCTATTTGTCTGCATTCTATTGGAACCTCTGCTTACAATCATCCTGACTGCAAACAAAACCACCATTTAAACCTTCCCTTAGCGTTAAACCGTGAATCCTTTGGAAATGAAAGGTTAAAATCCTAACCATCGACCAAAGTTTTGCATAGGAAACAATTCAGCCTGCGCTGCATTTTTGTTCTATCCTGACTCTCAAATTATTCTTAAAAAAATCAAAACAGAAATACTGCAATAAAACAATTTCAAAGAATCCTTTGATTTTTTTGAAAAACCATTCCTTATATTTTTCGGAAAAAAAGTAATAAATAAATTAGTCTTCAAAATAACTGAAAAACGACATTAGTATTTTTATATAGCCAAGTTGTGAATTGAAAATTCAAAAAAAAGTAAAGCTATTTGACATTTAATTGTGGAAAGAAAAGTATTCGACTTGTTTAAGTGTTTGAATATCTGTAATTTAAACTCTTATTTATTGAAACTATAGAACTACGATCGCTCTTTATGTGCTATGCGCCTCAATCCCGCACATGGAATGTTCAAATATCAAATAAAAAAAAATTAATTACATGAGTAAAATAAAACAATTCACAATAATTGTAAAATAATGTCCAATTTCAAAAACAGTTACTACATATATAA
>JABFQD010000923.1:0-21279 GCA_022817045.1 Psix sp. ZL-2020 | reverse complement strand
GACACAGTTGAATAATTATAGAGGAATATAAGGAGCTTGTTAGTAAATTTAAAGTGAGTAAATGAATCTCGGCATTATCATTCGAGATTAAGTGGTTTCCAATCAATTATGCATTTTTGTAAACATAAACATATTCAACCGTACAGTTTATAAATTGCAAAAATTATTAAAATCAAGTTCAGTCATTTGTACACCATACGCTAATTAATGTTTCCACATACGAAGCAAAATGATACCGTCTGAAAATATTACGCAATGTTTGCATTTCATGTTCTTCATTATGCAAGAAAATGTGCTCTTATTTGTTTACACCAAATTTGTCTCTTACATATTATTATAAAGCAATTTCTAAAATTTGTCTGTTAAAAATAGAAATTTACAAATATAAATGTTACTCAAATTTTTTAGCAGTAAATACTATTTTTCATACTAAATATAGTTTTAATTATTACTTTATCAAAGTAAATTAATGAAAAATAAATCTCGACGTGACATTATTATTAAGAAAAGGTTCGGCCGTAGCTTCCTGTTCGTATTATATGATAGCTCATCGCACTGATGTGTTGGCGCGCATTCGAGCATGCTCTAAGCAAAGGCCCAGCTTCGTCGGGATCCAGTTTAATAATCAATAATTTCGCGGCGCAATCGATCCTTTACCCGGAGGCTGCACGTGCACGACCGAACAAATGTTGTCCCAAGCAGCCAGGAGGCCACCCGGTCAAAGCTAAGCCAATTATTTTGCACGAGCCAATAAAGTTTGCGCAAAATAATAAGGCATCACAACAAACGGCAATTTTTTCTCAAAATAGTCGAACGGAAGACACTGCAGTAAGAGAAAAAAAATTGGAAAATTTCGATAAAATCGTTTTTACGAAATCTGTCCGTATAGATATAAAAATGAATAATACATTTTTTGTAGTCTTTTGTTAAAATAACAGTAAGATTAAAATGATTGAATGCAAATTTTTGCGAAAAAAGAAAATCAAAACAGAAGTGAATGTTAAAATGAAAAAAGCGTTGCTGGTAACGACTTTTTTGTCGCCACGGGAGAAACGTGGAGTTGCGCACCGGGTTTGATTGATGTAAGGCTTTTTATTTAGCTTTGTTTGGCCGAGGAACGGCCGGCAACTCGGACCCGACAAATGTTTGAATGTGACGGCATACATTTTTTGGTGCGATTAAGAACACGCGATGAATGTTTTGCTTAATGCATGCGATAGAGTTATTACGCGGATTGTTTTTGACATCCGTTGTCCAATGAAAAAAAGACCAAGTCTTTTTTAACCCAAAAATATTGTTTCTCGTGCCTTCTTAATGTTGTATTTCAAATAAAATCTCATATGAAGTAGAAGTTCGATTTTAAATTCATCGCCTTTTTCTCATAGTATATCAATTGTCCTTTAAACAACTGATATAATAAAAAATGGTAACATTTCAATTTTCCAGTCATCATGTAAGAAATAAGAAATTTTCAATTTATTCTGTTCGCCAATCCATCATAAGCATTAAACAGCGCTTGACGTGCATGAATAACGCACGTCGCTAATGCCACGTGTAAATAAATCTCGTTTCATTGCGATGCACGTAAACCTTACTTTGAGAAAATAAATCTCGAAAATTATTATTTTTCCGCGGACTGCTTTGCTAGCTAGTAGATAGAAGCAAACTTATTCGTTGAATAATAGATTCAAATAAAAAAGAGAACTAGTTTTATTATACATTATTAGATATTTAAGCGTTTTGCATATACAATATGCAATTTTACTTTAGGCTAAAAATTCGAATATAATGATTAAGAAAAATATATCTTTACATACAATAAATAAATAAATATAAGACCTGCAACCAATGACAGTATCATTTAATAATTAAGACATAATTTTACAAAATTTTATTCTTTAAAGTTCTCCAACGAAAAAGTCAACTAAATCAGTCATTCCGTACCAAACATCTTCTACAACGATTTTCATCCAGATGCTCAGTGTTTTGATAGTTAAAATATAATTATGAGTTTTGAATTCTTAAATTTATGAGAACTTTATTATTCAACAAACTTGATTTTGTTTTCAAAATCGATAGTGTGCTATAGAAATCAATATTTTAAGAATATCATCTAGTAACATGATTTTATATTACATTGCGTTTTCTAACAAGATTTATATAGCATATTAACGAGTGTCTACAAAGTTAATTAGCATATCAACATGCAGGTTTGATTGAATTACATTCAATTTACACTTTTTTTAAATAAGTTATCTTTCGTTATGAGTAGTGTAAAACTGAGCTTTCTATTTGAATTTTTATTAAAATAAATGATTAATAAATAATCAAAACTGCACATGTATCATGACATATAATTGTCTAAAATGTAAAAGGAAAACATTTTTTTTCTAAAATTGCAGCATATAATTAAACATCTTCAATCATTTTAAAATAAATAATTTTAATATAATAAATTTTGATAAAAAAATATATATACAAAAGTCTTGAGAAAACTGCAGCCAATAACGTACGTTTGTTTTGTTCTTATGTCTTTTCTTCTATTACATCTTTAAACCCAATTAAGCAGCAGAGCTAACATCGCTCGAGTATTCATTCATACTCATCCAAAACCTGACGACCTTGATAGCACGCTTGGAAAGGGAAAACGTAGAGTTTCAAAATGCATAAACGTGTTCACTTTACTGTGCCGAAAATCGCTGAAACACTTTTTATGAATTGTCAGTAGAATAGTTTTTACTTTGCACTGACTACATCAAAAGACCACTCAGGCTAATTAAGCGACTTCACGGTTTTTTAACGAATCGACTGTTGCTTGGAATTTCATTCGACATTTAACCGTTTTTTGCTCTCCTGTTTCAAAGAGACGCCAATTGCGCACAACTTTTATTTAATTGATATCCCGTGTTTGTCCTCGAGATAACATCTTGGCACCGAAAATTTATAACCCTAGAGAACGACACGAAAAATCGTGTCCAACTTTTGAATAATTTTGATAAGCAAGTCATTTTCGTGGAACAGCGACACAGAAAATCAAACCATTTTCGTGCGGAAATTTTTCTCCTAGATAAGTTTCTCGGACCTTGACTAATTCTTACGATGATGTCAAGATAATTTTCGATGTTTTTGTTCCATCTTTTCAGGATACGAACTACGAAAAACTGCCATACAGTATCAAACTATTGGTTTTAACATCATTCAATTAATAAAGAACAAACATAAATATTTGTAACCTTCAATCAACATTCCAGTTTGTCGACTGGTTTGGACTAAAATAATAAAGAAACGCGACCAGTTAAGATTGTTACACATATTTTAACTTCGGTTTGACATTAAGAACACACGTTTTATTTACGGCACATAAATTAAGGCCAAAGTGGATTATCGCGCATGCGCGATCCGGGGACCGTTGGTCCCAATCGGTTGCGCTTGGTTTACCATTTTTAATTCATCGTCTAGTTTATACGTAACCACGCCCTCTGCGGTGGGTCCGCGCTATATTAGCTACCATAAATCTCGACAGTAGTGAATCACTTTCCACTGATGCAATCAGCGGTAACATCAGCGACGGGCCTCCTTGTATCGCGTTTTATTAATCAATTTGGTCGAACGCAAAAATAAATGTACATGTCCAGGGATGTACATAAACGTCCGAAAATTTAACAAGCGACGATATTTGTACGAGATATACGTCAATAAAGCGGACATAAATTCCGTTCAAAGGATGTCCTGTTATCTATTCCATTTCATTAATACCAAATGACAATTAGGATTCGCCGCTCGTCCGCCACGAAAAGACACGTTGGGATTTTTGATTAATAATTTATAGACATCCGCTGGCCTTTTTGTCTCTCACTCGCTCTCATCTCTGCTCATCAAAACATCTCGATAATTATTTTGGGGAAAAATTTTTGTGTTTATGGTAATTTTACCGTAATGTATTTTGTCGACATACATTTGCGATTTTAATTGTAAATTCCATCGATGTCAAATTATAACGGTTAGTTATATTACTATTGGCTTTCGAAGTATGTAATTGGATTTTATTTTGTATTCATTACTGTTAGCAAATTTTGCTTTTAATTGATAATAATAAAAATAATATATTGGTATAAATGTAGAAAGTTTAATCGCAAATCTCATAAAAGTTGATATTTCTTTTGTTTTATTCAGCTTTTTCATGAGTCAAAAAATGAGGATGAAATTCATTAGTTGTTTTTAATGGCCAGCAAACGAGTCTTTAAAAAGTAAACAACGTCAGCTGACATTTCGTCGATGGATTATATATGAATTCGATACGAAACACACATAAACTGGACAAGTCAAGTTTTTGCGCTCGCAAGCGGTTGTTTCTTTAAAAGCAACCCGGTTGGTTTAATAAAACGTGATATTTTGTGGCCAAAGACGAGACCCCTGAGAAGCGCGGAGCGTGAAAACTGCCGATATTACACGCGCGTTTTTTTCCTGCGGTTCGTCAACGCAACCTGAGGTGCACGCAAAGCTGACCGCAAAAGTCAATACGTTTCTCAACTACAAAAATTATGCCTCTTTCGCTGATTATGAAAATAATACTGTTTTATATGCTGTTCCAGCGTTTAGTACTTTGTACTGTAACTAAACTGTGACAACGAAATACACATATTGTTTAAAATACTCGCAGATCATGTTTTCAAGGAGATGAAATGGCACTTCCGGTTGCACCTGATCGACCGCTACCGAGAGTCTATGTGGATCGAATGACCAATCAGCTGCCGCCTGCAAGATGTTACGGGTGGATGTGCCTCTCGAGAGTCCCCCTACATCGACCTTTAACCTACAAGCTTACACACACAGTTACAGTTCTTCTCTGATTGTAGGTAAACAATTTAGAGCAGACTTTTCTGTAAAGGCAGAAGAAATGAAGTTTATTTATAGAATACGTATACATGAAAAACTGAAACCGATAATATTGATGGTTATTTTCCTAGATATTTTTAAGTATAAAGTATAGACGCATTTTTTAGATAAGGTCGTTACTGACCGATACAAAAAAAGGATAAAACGTTACATTAAAAAATAGAACGAAAAAATATGTACCAGGAAACGTATCGACCATGTTCAATAAACACAGCAATAATGCTATGTCATTTTTCATGGTTATGAAGCGATACTAAAATAAGTAAAAAAAAAAAAAAAGAAAAACAATATTCACTTCAATGAATTAAAACTTTCTTTGAATTGTGAAGTAATTTTAAAATTATGTATTGGATAATTAATTGATTCATTAAAATCATTATTTCTATAACATAATTTGTATGCAACGCAGTAAAATTAATGATATAAATTTCATTTGCACAACATTAAAGGAGAATTCGTACTGTAAATTGTATTTCACCTAAAGCAAAGCTGTGAGGCAGTAACATCATAAAAAAAAGTAAAAAATGAAAATGAGTACAATTAATTACGACATGTATATTCTGTTTTTCTGACCCGAAACTCCATTTCTTTCAACGACTCGTAAATAATTGCAGGCGCAGAAATATTCTTTGCGAAATTGTAGATTGCGCGCATAAAATTATCCCGGGAAGGTAACATTTCTTCATGCAAATAACCTGTGCCTTGAGGTAATGAGCGCGGAAATGAAGCGGGCGGTATTCTCAAGTGGATGCATGTGCGTTATCGTGACATCTCTTAGTTGAAAGCAGGACCGCAGCTTTTGTTCTATATTCGAAGCAGTGTATCGCGTTATTGTGCGTACGAAGCCCGACACCGGACGTGCCAATGATCGTACAGCTACAGTCAACGAGACACTTCCGGGGATCCACTGCTCGTAGTAGAATATTACTGCGATCACAGAAAATATCCGCGCTGAAACACGATTCTCTCGAGCAATTAACTCCGAAGACACTTGTCCAGACCCTTTAATTACCCAATTAAAATGAACAATTATTCAAATTTCCGCGCGACACGAAACCCGTTCGCTCGAAATGGAAGTCTTTTGCTCCGTCCTAATGAGACTGTCTAATTTATCTATTGGACTCTTAACAACTCCTTATTAGGATATAATGTTAAATGTTAAGGCTGCCACAGTGAAAATAAAAAAAAAGTGGACCATCCTGTTCGTATATTAGTGAGTTTAAATGTTGACCTTGTTAATACCTTGTTAAATATTGCAATCTATGCAATTGAAAATGATTCAAAGTTAGCAAGATAGAATTACAGGAAAGATAAATGAATGCTCGACTAAAGAAAGAGCCTATTAAACATTTTACAATTGAAAGTAAAAAAATAGTAGCTCCAAAAATAAACACCCATACTAATACCTTATGAATCATGTCAATTACTAGTGCATTATAATGAACAAATAAAACGGAATGTCGTACTTATTTGTAATGTCATTATTGAGAGGAAGTACCGTTGGCCATGCGGAAACCTCATTAACTGGAAAATGGTTCAAAAAATTATTGTAAAACTCATAGTTAATCTCATTCCAAGAATAAGAGGTAGGTAAGCAAATGCGTAGGACAAAGCGGTAATTTGCGACAAAACCCTGTTAAGCGTTAAACATTAAAGATGAGAAACTCAGTGAATTGGTATCGAAACGAGTTCGGCGAACAAGTAGCCGAAGAATAAGAGGCGTGGTACGAGAAGAATACTGCTATTCATGCGCGCTGGCTGGGGACGCTCAGTAAAAGTCGTTGAAAACACTCGACGTGAATGATTCCATCGAGAGCCATGTGGGCGGACAAGTGGCCGGCGATTATTTATGCTTATCGGCCGTTGCGCACGCACCGCTTATTGTCATCGAGAACCATGGCGATTAATGAATTATGCAAATAAGCACGTCGAAACCGCGCGTCGAAGATTGATTTTTTCGTTAGTAAGAACGATTAGCCAACAGCGAAAGCAAGTAGTTTGCAAAAAAGTTGCGCTTAATTGACAGTGATTGCGCTCAACGAGCGCAAAAAGCGCAGCTCATAAAGCACAAGGTATGCGCAGATATACTTGTGCGCATTCCGTTTTGCCAGTTCTGTCGATAAGTGCACGTTGTTCAGTGCGCTCCAAGTGCATTCAAATGCATTATTTAGTTAACGCAAAAATAGGCTGCAATAGCGCAGTATTATGTTTCGCAGAACATTTACTAAATGCTGCATAATTCGCGAGAAAAATTTGCACGAAAAAAATTTCCAGGAATGGCCGTGTTCTGTTCACCAAGAGATGAATGCACAATTAAATACAATTATAGAGTATTGACCAAAAAATATATTATTTTGAATAAAAAAGAAAAAACTCACATTTTTATAGGGTCTTTTTCAGGTGGCATCTTTTTAACACCTTGTTAACAAAAAATTGCCGACCAGTTATGGTCCAGATTGAAGATCTTGCGAAAAGCATCGGTGCTGGTTAATTTGCATAAATAAAGATCAACAGTTTTTACATGAACAAAATTGTTCCGCCGTTCTTCCTTAACTATCATTAGTGGATTGTTATTAGGCCCGAAAATAAGATTGCGAACACAGAGTTCAATTGCAGACATTAAAGTGAAAAAATGGCCCAACTCAAAGCGACGATTTGAACGAAGCGATGACCAAGTCCGGGATCAATTTACATGCAAATCATGGAATCTGCCGCGTCGTTACGAAAATACCAAGATAACTTAAAATACGGTGTTTACTTAGCGATGAATTTGCGTACATTATCAAGTGGTGTAATTGTTCGATATGGCGGAGTGTTTTTGATAAACAGCAGCCCGAGGATTCAATCGCGCAAAACGTGTCCCGAATGCTAGAATAGCGATGCTAACCGTACCTCGTTAAATCTTTGCCGGCAACTCGTAACGAGCAACCATCAGGTCGTTGATGAGCAAACGAGCCAGAGTTCTGATGAGATAAGTCGACTAAAACATTTTTCGAAAAATGCCCTGCGTAAATTTCAGCCGTATTATCAATAAAAGATGGCTAATTAAAGCAGACGGTAAATTTAGTTTAATTTTATTTTTATTATACAAAAATACTTCAGTATTCAAATACTGAATTGACATTAATTATGTATGAATATATAGTCTACATTTAATGTGACTTATATTAATATTTGAAAAGAAATAGAACTTCAGACAATTCTCTGAGCTTTAAGATTTATCTACTAAATAATTGAAGATGATTTCGAATATTTATGGGCAGCCGTTTCGAAATCATAAACTGATAACTGTATACGGTTGCTTTCAGTGAACTATTCCTGCTTCCTACTTTTTATCTAATCTTACGACTAGTAAAAAAAGATAGCTATCTGCAAATTTATAGTTCACTGCGCAACCGTTGTTGATGGCTATAAAGTGGTACATTGGAAAACAATTTTTTGCTTAATCGGATCCGTTTATTCCATTAACGTACTAAAAAATCTATTAGTTAATACCGAGAAATCATAAAAGCATTACATTTGTCTATACAGTTATTTATTATTCAAAAATAAAATAATATAAATGCCTAATTGTAATATTTAAAAAGCTGTTCTTTTATATGATATCATATTTTTGAATATATATAGTATCTAAGAAATTTAATAACGGCCATGTAATGAAGCTGAACTTAAACCTTGCAAGTGTGGGTTTCGAATAAATCGTGATCTAAGTGCGAAAAATTCAAAAATCCCATAATTAACACAATCCGAATAGAACTTGTACGAGGCAGAGCCTGAGTTAATTCTACGCGCATTCAATCCGAGCAATAGTTTACTCAAGCGAGGTAATATTTCACGAAAGAACGTAATTTAGCTGCTTCTTTTTCCTGATTTGTAGATCATCATATTTCGTAGGGACTTTCAGGTGTACAAGTAAGTGTAGGGATAAGAAAATGTTGACGACGCAAAATATATGCACGGCCGTAAATTCGTACGAGGCCAAATCATTCAAAGACAAAGACGAAGACGATGCATTGAAACTCGTCATTTGATCGCAAGCGCAGGATCAGGTGCAAACCAGTTTCGACGCTGTGCAACCCGTAAGGCATATTCGCAAAAATTGTCACGCACATCAGTTTTCGAAGGCTTCTTGTATAATCAGTTTTTTTTCGTGAATCAAGTTATATAGAACACAATTATGGTTGAATAATTTGTTCGCCATATAAAATTTAATAGCAAGAAACAAATTAACGCTGTAATGAGACATTTTGTCAAGGATAAATTTACACTTCCGAGGTCATAACTTTCTACATCATTTAATGTTCAAAGTTTTTCACAAAAGTATATGCTCAGATATAAGAAATGTCAATTCTGTTTTTACTTTTTTTTTATTTTTGTGCTTTTTACACAGAAAAGACAATACTTTAGTTTAACACACAAAATATTTAAAGTTAAATTAGAAATAGTATATAAGGTTTAGATTAAAATATTAATTTGAATGTTACATTTCAATTTAACATCTAAATATTTTTGAATTAACTTTGTATTTACCAATAATCTAAACAGAAAGATAAGATTTTTTTTCATTTACGCAACATGTTATAAGATTCAATATACTTTGTACCGTCTAATGTGAGACTAAAAATGAATGTACATCGAAAATAATGATTAATGCGGCATCGAATCAATTATTCGGCGGCGACACGTTGAACGAGTCAATTGGAACGAGTGTTGCCGGGTCAAATCGATTATGAGACTGATCGTAAAGCTAGCCAATGGAAAAGGGATTGTACGAAGCGAAGAATTTCGTCGCGATGAAATCCAATATTTAACGACTTCTGTAGAAAGCGATCCAGCTAGGGGAGTCCAAAATACAATTCACATCATAACATGGCCGGCGCTGCAATTCAAATAAAAATAAACTCGCCGGTCCAAGTGCTTTTTAATGGCCGCATACATCAACGCCGACGATTCAATCTTTCAACGCGCGCACCTTCTGGATTCCGAAAAATCGTCAAACACCCTGCGCACACATTCCTCATGCAAATCAGCATAGACCCACCGGCCGGAAAATCACGCCGCAGAATTTCAAGTGGGTTGAAAGATTAAAAATTTTTCTTTTTTCTCCAACTATAATGGGAAGTAATTTCAAACTTTAGAACCGATCAAATGATCATTTCGAGATGATTTCACACGAAGCAGTTGTTCGATGGAAATTCATATCTTAAGGCTATTTAGATTCTTCCAATATTGAGTGAAATTTTTGGAAACGAATAAACATCCAATTTTCATGCAAAGCTGCAGCCACGACCTTTCGTGAATGTTGCGGAAAGATGCGTCTGTGTGCTGGTAAGCCTACTGGTGCACGTACGTGACACTCATGACGATACCATGTGTACCCAGAAACAATGAAGTTTGCTTGTACAATGGATGTTCGAACGCCACTATTTAATTGGAAAAAGTTTATTACTGCCATGCTACAAATAATTACTGACGTGTATACGTTTGTCGAGACGTACACATAGCATGAGGAAACAATTGCATTTTCATCACTCGATTATCGAGTGATGAAAATGTATTTGATGAATCGAGTGATAAAATGAAATGGAAATAAAAATACCTGTTTGCGATTGTTTTTAAGTCCCGTGTTAACGTAATTAAACAAACTGTTGGTTAAAATACGATTGGAGTTGAAATAACAAGCGGTAATCTCGTTTACGAGAATAAATTATGTGCAGTTTCCACTGTATACTTTAATTTGACATATACACAAAATACATTTTAAAAATGATCAATTATAACTGAAATATTATTTAGTCATCACAAATGGATATATGGATTGTTTCGTTGATTAAAGCACTAAGACTGATTAATATTTGTATCCTTGTTTGGTTTATTTCTGAAAATAACTATAATTATCTCTTACCAATAATTAGATGAGCTCATATATTTATCTCAGCTTTCCATAAAAGTTTCTTTATGAAACGCGCCAAGTTAATTATATTAATTAATAATAATTATAAGTAGATAATCAAATTTATTATACGACACGATGATTTAATTCTATACCACTTCGTATAATAATGAAATTATGTGAAACGAGAGAATGAAATTATATTAAATAAGGAATGACAGGTTCAAAACTTACCGACAGAATTTCCAATTAAATAGAGATAATACTTAGAGAATATAAGAAATGGTTTTAGGATAATGACGAAAATAATTAATCAATCAGGGATAATAAAACGGATATAGCTGACATTAGAGAACAAATCATATTTGAAGATGAAATTCGTCATGGCTGATCGATAATCCTTGAAAAAAGACAAACATTAACAAGACAGAAGAGCTCTCGCGCGCATCAAACGAAATGTGGCGTATTTATATTAGCAAATGCCAAGTGGTTTGTGTTTTTTATTTCACTTCTTGAATTCGACTCACGTTCAAAAGAAAAGACACCTAAGATACACCTGCTGCCAAAAGACACGTACATTTATGGCTGGATTACGCGCGACCGAGTACGTCGCGCGTTAAAGATGCCCCGTCATGAAATTCACGTGCAGGATTAGCTGTCCCAGTCTTTCTCTCTCTAATGAGCACATCTCGCAGTCGGTTTCTGCATTCACAGTCGTGACTCGAACGGAAAACAAGCTTCGACGTTGCTCGACTCGATAAAGTGCCCTGGCTATGTCATCCTTTGACTGCTGGAATTTTTAATGAACGGTCTGGAGAGAACAACAAGTGCAGCAAAAAAGTCTTATTTTCATAAACGGCACTGACAATAATCAATTCGATTCATCTTTACAGCGTTTTTGTCGAACCGCCGGGCACTTTTTATTGAAGTTAAATATCCGCTTGTGGTTCACCTAATGTTTTCTTTCAAATTCAATTAAGACAGTCGCTTACGAAAACTTTGCTCCAACTCTAAGAGAAGTTTATTGGTCTGTTTTAAGTCCGACAGATTTACGCTACCTTATGTTTTTATATATTGTTCCCGAAATTGAACACAAGTTAATAAGATTGCGCCGTTTTGGTTTGAACGGGATTTCTGTTTACTTACGCTCTCGTTAATTGGTTATTGAAAAATTAGAAGGAAGAATATGAAATCATAATAATTTATGCGGATTAAATGTTTTTGCATGCAATATATACGTTCTGAATAAAGATTCAATTTCATTGAAATGATTAAGTATGTTCAGATCGTAATTTTCAAATCATTTTATTATTCGTATTTACATTCAATTAAACATTTCTTTTCAATAAGGATGTGCTTTTTATGATATCGAATAGTTTCATGGTTTTTACTGTAAGTATCATATTTTATTACAAAGAAAATACTACGACCTACAGCATAAAAAATGTTTTAGAATAAATGAAGATTATTTACATTAAAAATAAGCTGCGTATACGTGATATTATAGGTACTTTATTACAATTTATTACGGGTAATTGAAAAAATTTTACCTAAAAACTATTTATTATGAGGAAATATAAATTTTAGAAATGATATGCTAGACAAAATCCTTTTTTCAGTAGCGCAAAGATTCTTTTCAAATTATAAAGTATATGTATTTAACTTAACAAGTTTCAACTAGTTCTGAATTTGTATATTTTAATTAAATTTGATTCATATTTCTGTTTTGATTCGTCAACAAAGGAAGTTATTTTATTATTTTTATATTTTTTTATTTTATTTTATATAAGTATTTAAAATATGAACTAAAATTAAATTGTCTAACGATGAAACATAATGGACAAAAAAGTCATGATATAAAATGTTGTGGGTAAACAGGAGAAGTTTGAAGATATATAAATTGAGCAACGAGGGAAACAAAGCGAGAGATACAATGTCGGAGAAGCGAACTGATGCCAAAAATCAGAAAAGATGATTCGACTGGAAAAAAAATAAAATAAGGTCGAAAGACAAGTAAAAAAGAGACGAGTCTTTTCGTCGTCTCTAAACGCTTATTATGCGGCATTACTGGCTATGTATGTATAATACGTAGTCACGCGAGCGCTTAACCTCGGTCTCCTATAATCGAGCATCAAGCACGATCGCCATGCAAGCAAGACAGACAAATCAGATGCCTTACAGATAAATAAAGATGGCACACGCAAGTCGTCGCGACTTTTTTGTCGAGAGTTTGCAGTACTCAACGTAATTACCGCAAAACCGGACAATTGCCACGCGGACGAAGGACTCACGAAACCGCAAGAAACTACGCGACAATTTGTTACCCCGAACCTATATTTTGGCAAAAAAAGAGGGCGACACAGTCGTAACTTGAAAAACCAAGACCACCGTTTAGACCGACCCTCCGCTTATTAGGACTACTTTCTTCTTTGTCTTATTACCGGAAGTCAATCAAGTTATTAACGCTCTTAATTTTTCTCTCCTTTTTTGGGCGGATGTCAAATTGTCATTGTTATTAATATGATCGTAAAAGTTGTTTTCAAAAATAGTTAGAAAAATACTGTTACTGATACTGTTATTATCCAGAAGATTCAATACGAGATAGAATTTAGTATATCGTAAACGATTTAAAAAATCTTCTATCTTTTAAAATTCGAACAAGTAGTTATCTGAAATTAGTAAGAAAAGTTTTAGATGATAAAAAAAATGAATCAATATTCGGACGACAGCTTCAGTATGTCGCCAAGAATTTTAAAACACTGTCACAATCTAGATAAAAACAAGAAGTTATATATGTATCCTAAGTTGATATGATTCCTCTGCCAAACACAATATAGAAAATAAGATATTATGCAGGTAAATGCTATAAAAATGAAATGTTCGAAACCGGAAACTGGACATAAAGCATAAACACAAACGACCATTAGTCTGGGAGGATAACATCTAAAGATGACCTCTAAATTTCAAGTGTTTCGTATTACCATATATCTCACAAAGTTATATATTATACGACGAGTCTCTCAGTAGCTACATTTATATATAATTTAAAAATGAAAGTATTATTATCCATCAAAATTCTTGATAAATGTGTTTTTATGGTCAATAAAAAATTGAGTTTCTCGACAAATCTAAACATTTATTTGAAAAGTGTTCTTCAATTTCCGGCGCAGCAGGATAATAGGTTCTCAAAATCAGATTGACGAACTCGTCTAAATAGAAATTCGGGAAACAAAAGAATATTCTCTGTTTGTGAACATTATTTCGCCTGCGTGTGTTACAGGATCAGACCAGAGATCCAGTTTACAAACACGGAAAAGCATCTCCGATAATCCGCCTGGCTCCGCGTATTTTAAAGAGGATAAAAGCGCGCGCTAAGGCGTAACAAGAAAACCGGCAAGTCTCCCGCATGAAACCATGGATGTACTTGACAAGCCCATATTCGTTGAGCAGCACCGCTCGAATATCCCGAGGGAGATTGTATCCTCTCTTCTACAGCTGCCGTTCGTTGGTCGATTTTATTTACCCCTTGTGTCTCTCTCTTTATTCCGCGAAATAACGAGTTCGCACTTACAAACGTCACACTTCAATATCCCTTTCAATCAATTTATACGATTTGACCTATCAAATATACTTTTATTTGCCGAACTACAAATCAACGGTCTGTTTAACTTGAATTAATTACACTATTGTACTTGACCCCAATGAAGTTTAGTCTGAACCAACAATTTCATGGCATTAATTTATTTCGACAATTCTAAATTACACGCATTATTAACTAATTGAAACAGAGATATTTACTGTCATATTTTTCGCCATAATGTATTTAAGTTAAACGGAAAAATAAATGTGAAACGTCTATATTTCCTACGGATCATATCAAATGAGCACATAAATATCGAATGTTTTCCTTCTCGAGGAAATCCAATGACTGGAGTTAGCCATATGGATATTGTCAAAGCAAATGTCTAAGGACATAATTTCCAACATCCGAAGACTTGACCGTATAAACGTGACTAGAAACGTAAACATTGAACAATAATTGGCCGTTGAATTTTCGTGAGCACTAAGTAAAATAAATAGCCGACCCTCGAAGTCTCCGAGACGATGATTTATGTCCGTCCAAAAGAAGTCGCATAAGCGGATTAGCACTACGAAAAGCTTCGTCATCGGAAGGGACTACCTGTTTTCTTCCCTGTATCAGGAATATCTCAATTCGCGCATTATAACTTGATCCCGCGAGGCTGATTTATCAGGCGCAAAATCGCGGTTGATTAATCTCGCGAGTGTTCATGAAAATCGGACCATAAGTTTACAGCGAATAATTGGTTGCTCGCAGGGGTTTGTTCAGGCTGCCACAAGACGGAATCCTGTTATCGTCTTCATCTATTGCCGAGGTTGCGTTTAATTGCAACGGTAGTTATTAATTCACGATATCACCGCGGGAATATAATTAGCTATAAATTCGCGCAGCTGTATGCGTTTGTTTCACGCGGACGATATTTCGTTGCCACTTTGACTCCAACCGCACGCGATAAATCAGGCGCGATCGGTCGCGGGATATCAACGATATTTATCGCACAGCACGGAACTAATATTTATTATTCGTCACGAATCACGATAGCGCGCTTCCAGCAGCCACCAGCCGACTCGATATTAATGTTTTAATTAATTTCGGCTTCCTGCTTCTTCTTTTGTCATAGGCAATCTACGAATTCAAGCTTCGTCTTTTTGATAACATTTTTATGCATTAAGTATTTATCACTTACAGCTTCCTTGTATAAAACAACTTTTTTATCATAGTATACCTGCATCCTGCTGTTATGCTAAAAATATCAGGAAATGCTTAGTTTTATATTGATTTTCCATTGAGCAGTAGATATTCATAAATATTTTCATATGTTGTAATTTTAATTTTATCCGTTTAAGTTCGTATAAATTCAAATATTTGTTCATTGTAAATTATATAATAAAGCTAAATTTGAATGAAAAGAATATAGATTTTAAAATACACACATAAAAGTTGCACATGCTAAACTTTCAAGAGAAAAATTTAATTATTAATTTAAAAAGTGTAACAAAAATATAAGCCAATAAAAACGTTGACTTAACGTGGACATAACAGCCCAATGAAATCTCGAGTACGATATGTTTGAGTTATGCTGCGTTAAAAGCAAAAACACATGAGAGGAGCACGATCCGGTCGGCTATACACCTGTGCTCCATTCTTGTCCAAATAGACGGACGGTTGAGGCAAAAAACGCGTTGTTCGCGGAAGTTTTTCAAGACAGTGAGGGCCAGTCCAAGATAAATTATGCAGTGACACGCACGCGATGAACGAGAATACAAAGAATAAGAAACGTAAAACCGACGAGCTCCGGTGTGCGCATAGTTCCCATGACGCTTCTTCATCGAAAGAGTTTCACGCCGTTTATGCTTAAACCAGCGAACTCATAACGTAACTTGCAAGTCTAGAAGATAGCATATCGTGTTTACGAGAGTGTAAACGCGAGACTCCGTTGTAATCTGCCACTATCACCAACTTCGATTGCTTAAATTAATCGAACTTAAGGGTATTTTGTTTCAAGATGAAATGGCGATTAAAAAATGATTTTCGCTAACCGCTTTTCGCGTTTAAACTAAAGATAAAAGTATCAAATTAGACATGTTCAAAACCTGTAGTACCAATATCTGCACTGCGTTAACACATTTATCATTGCATATGAGCGATTAAAATATTGTTATACATTTGTGCAACAAAATCGAACTCAGACGATCATGATTTAGTATGTTGAGGCGGTTTAATTGCGTTTGGAATTTTAATTTCAAGCTTGTATCTGATGGAAAAAAGATGGATAATAATGCGCAAAATACTGTTGAACCGAGCGATTCCCTCTTGGCTTACCCTCAAATGTATATAAGACACCCAGTGTGCATATCGTGTAAATGCAAATACGATCTTCTAACGAACGACCCGCCTAGTGGATATATCTCGTAAACGTAATTCATTAACAATCCGACAAACTCCTTCGATGCTCCGCTTACTCAAAATTCAACCTCCACCATAAATTATTCAAATTTAATGCAAATAATATATCGCATTTGTGCAAATTAATCATTTCAGATATATTCGCATAAAAAACATGGTCAGAATGACAATTTTGTTCACTTTAAACTTATTTTTGTTATCGTTATAAAAACGTTTATATGTATAATTTAGCTTATCATAAAGTTCAATGACTCCTAAGTGATATATTATTCTAAACGTTGCACAAGTGTAACGATCACAATGTCTTATATATATTTGCACACGATTTGAAACCGGTTGAGGTAGGTCATGTAATTAAAGGTGCGAAACACAGCGGTCTCCCCTCTCGTTGCTTAGTTTGTGAGCGTTATCGCGGTCTTTATCAGTTTCACTTATTTTTGTCCGAAAGTTTACGACGCCCAAGTGGCTTTACACGTGCCACACCGCGATCCCGTATAACGCCAAGAAATATACTCCGAGCGGTTGAATTTATTATCGTCCAGACATCCGCATAAATCCCACAAATATGGGCTTTTAACATTGCCACAGTGCGAATACATCTTCGCATTTTTATCTCGTGCGAGAATATGAGTTTAATCATTCTCGAAACGATAGTTTGAATTGCTAATTGCTTTTTCAAGTCTGGCATTTCAATTAATCGATTTCACCTATAACTATCTGACAGGATATAAAAAAAGAACTTTTTGAAGTTTGTTTAGAATCTATAAAATTATTGAGATCAACGACTAGTTAAATAATATTAATTTTCGGAACTAAAAATTAATATTCAATTTAATTATCATTTATCATACGTGTTGTTCAGCATAAACTACAGACAGTAAAAAACATGATAGTGAGATTCCCAAAAAATGATTTATGTTGATGTGAAAAAATTATATTTAATTTTGTATACTGTCTGAAAAAATATTAAAATTAATTGATATGTATTTTATATGAATAAATAAGTAAAAAAATTAGATTAAAATTTCAAAATCAATTTACAGTACAATCAAACATGAAAATTTAATTCAAGTATGATATTAAAATATGATGTAATGAATTTAATATAAACAGCAGAAAAATTGTATTGCTAATTCAATAAGGAATAGTTGTGATTTCGATCCATTTTTTAAATAAATATCCACGTAAAATTACCGCAAAAATATATTCATAATTTTAATATACATCAAACAAAAACCTTGTATACATACTATAAATCATATATAATCTATGAATATAAGTGTTTTTAAATGAGTTATATAATAATTTTAAAATGATCGAATACGTTTGTCAGAGGTTTTATGAAGATTAATTTCATTTATTTGATAATACGAATATTTACATTTAATTCTAGAATTCAATTAAAACATAAATGTAATTATAGTTAAAACATAAAATTGAGTTTGAAAAGACAAAAAACTTTCAACACAAATTCTATTCTCGCTGCGGATAATTTTGTTATGTTTAAAGATTTTTTTACGTTAAGTTTGTTAAAAAGTTAAACCGACTTCGGGCAAAGAATTTTACCAACGAAAAAGATCAAGGTAACTCTGTAAATAATATTAACAATTATTTACCATCATTTTTGTTAAATTTACCTCAAATTATTAATTAATTTCGCCATAAAAAGTATTTTCTATTGTTTATAATAAATAAGTTTTAATTTGATACAGAACTTTTTTCATCATAACTTACGAAATGTTGATTCACTATTAAATACTGTAGCGTATGTAATGTAATATATTTCAAAAATCATCAATATTAACAAATCAATAGCCGAAAAAAACGATTCCCAGAAGTTATATTTCAAATACAACAAGTTGAATATGTTGTATCTGATTGCAATTAGATTAATTTAGATAAATGATATATTCAATGCCGCAATTACAATTAATCTCTAATCTGAAACGGAAATGCAACGAGCGATATTTCTCAGTTACAAAGCTAATAATATAGATTTTAATTAATGTAAATGCACAGAGTATTGTTCGGTTGCAAGCGCTCTTATTTGCTTATCTCGCGATATCGGTGTGTGCTATGTGCTATCGACGTGCGGTCAGATAAGGTCCGAGAGTCGAGTCAGATGTGCGTTGAAAAATATAAAATCGAGATATGGAATAGCCGATAATTCGAAGCGGCGATATTTACACGCGTGCCCAGTGACATGTATATAGCACTCTATATATATATATATATATATTGTCGTATAATACATTACGAGACAAATAATAAAAGCCACGTCCGCCATAACCATAATAATAAGCACATTAAATTATCGAATTAAACCGCGCCATCCGCTAGCCTTTCCACGATTTACATTTTCGCGATGCTGATTGTGAATTACGCTAATCGACGCGAATCCATTTATAAAGATTTCACAAAACCAACGGCCGTCAAACTGGTTTCTAATGAAATATTAGTCTCAACCGCGAGTCAAACGGTTCGATGATTTTAACAGGCAGTTTCCGATGGCTAATACAGCGAAGGTTAATTGTTCATAAAACTTTTTGTGCCTTCCTCAATAAAATGCAAGAAATTATTCTGCAAGTATTAAAGTTTAGTCAACTTCAAGCGAATTGGATGAAGTTGTTCACGAACATGCTATTTATTGGTCTCTCCCGTCAACTTAACGACGCAGCTGTAAAAATATGAAAGAAAAATTTGAACGAGATTTCGAGGCTGCGTAAAAATATGATTACTTCATTATACCTGTTTCGATCAGATCTTTTGTCAGATACTATAAAATCAGACATTACAGTTTACTTTAAAATATTCATGCATCTATATGAATGCATAAATGTGTATAATACGGGTTGGAAAATGATATTTATATAGCTAATAAAAAACACGTATTGTGACAGTATATATTATCAATGATTTTCAATAATGGATCAAGTTTTTAATCAAATTTTTCCAACAAAATCAATGTAATTGTTTTAAAATATAAATACAGATAGCTATTTTTATTAATTATGTATTTTATTGCACATTTTATTACTTTAATAAATAAAAATATACAAATTTAAATATAATTTTAAGTTATTTATAGAAGTATTTGACCGGATATATTTCTGTAAGAAAGTCTCCAAAGACACTTAAGTGCTTCGCAACAAAACCATTACCTGCAACACCTCGAAAGAATTACACATTCGAAAACTTGACTTTCAAACTTCTGAAAAATTTTGAAAACAATGCCGTGTATCAGTATAAAAAGTATCTGACAATATACGACATGTTCATCCAGGCTGTCGAGTAACGTTTAAATAAAGATCATTGAACTGAAGTTTTTAGCTGAAAAACTTATCATTTCTACTGAAACAATTGAGGTCCTACAGCGTGTCTACGACAAAACTTACTCGCCAGGCAATGCTGGCAAACTTATTATTGTTTGATAGCGAACGTAAGGTGTACTTACTTTTTGCCGCTCTCCTGAAACGTGTCAAACTCCACAGACATCTTGCAGCAGAGCGCCTTTCTGTTGTGCGACGCGGAACACTTGGTATTAATCATGTGGTTGTCTAAAAGCAGGTAAAGTGGCTCCAATTAATTAAAGGGTTAATAATGCAGTGGGCTAATTAATTCGCGTCGCGGAAGATCGCGATCTTTCGGTGTGTTAGCGAGAGCGAGAACGAATTGCAAAGGAAGAAGCGAGAGCCGTCCGGTCGGAGCGCGTGTTGAGGTCAAAGGTCGGACGTAGCCCTAGGGCTCGCGTGCTGCTCCCTCCTTTGCCTGCGTCTGCTACCCTTAATCATTAATTCCGCGATTTCGGCCTTCACCATGTATAAATATATATATATATGAGGGCCAAGTCTGCTTCGTGTTTGTCGTTTTATTCGCTCGCTTTTTCGTATAGCATTCAAACTTTATAATCGCTGCTCTTGCGAGATGAACCGAGCTCATACACCTGCTGTTTAATACCGTATCGTGCGGCGTGATCTACGAATTCTCTCGACCTGCACAAGCCTGCTTCAACTCTCGCTACTCCCTATGAGCTCGCGATTTATACACTTTTTCGCGACTTGAATTCATCACTGTTTTTATTTAAAAAAAGATATAAATGTTAGCTGAATATAGCGAAAGTCACTGAGAATGACATATTTTCTACGATAGCAAAATTTGTATCTAATTTATAGAATGGAATTTTTGCAATATTAAAAACAATTTTCAGTCAATGTTATTTATATTTAAATTTATTTTAAGACTAATACTATTTTATATTTTTCAATTATAAATATATAAAGTAATTTATAGATAGATATTAAGTTAATGGGAATCATATAGAAAAGCGGAAATTTTTTAGTTGTAGTATCAAACTCAGTAATAGTTTTATTTGTAAACAAATATGATTATAAAGATTATCTATGCAGCTCGTTTGCAGGCCAAATTAAGGCCGAAACTCATTAAAGATTATTATTATTATTATATTGTAATTTCGAACTTTACTCAAGTTGTATCATTAAATTGA